>JACWFO010000260.1:0-59341 GCA_019775505.1 Leucosporidium yakuticum
GGGGAAGCGAGGTCAGCTAACGCGATGACGAAGAGCGAGCGCCGAGGTTGAACTCACCGTCAGCACCGTGATGGCGAAGAGGAAGATGGTCGACCTCCACTTGGCCACGCGCTTCTGCACCTTGGCGTAGATGGCTGCGAGATCGTAGATGCACGCCATGGCGAGGAAGATAGCAGTACCAGCGAGACGGCAACGACCGATGGTAGCGAACTCGGGCGAGTCCTCACGAAGCCATTTAAGGGTACCGACCGCCTGTCGAGCAGCGAGGTTAGCTCTGAAACGCTTAGCTAGTGGAGCGAGACGACCACTCACGTAGCAGCCGAGGACGACGGCGGGAATGAGGGCGATGTGGCAGAAGCCGAGCACCCAAGTTGCGATGGTGTTCTGCGATCCAGCTCGGCGGTTGTGCACGAACGACGAGCATGGTGCAAGCATAGTCTCTAGCAGCACGAGTACTGCGTCGGAGATGAAGAAGTAGCCGAGAACGATGAGGATCTGGCGAAACGAGTTGAGTTCAGCTCGGCGCGAGAGACTCGAAAGCGAGAGGGACTGACCTGCTCTGCGACGACGCGGCCCTTGTTCGGTGCAGCTGAGTTGCTGGTAGCTTCCATGTAGCGGACGACGTTGCCTGCGATGCGAAGGGCAATGACGAGAGCGGGGCGGAATAGGATCCAAGTGCGAGCGGTGGGGTACTTGATGAGGCGCCAGAGGCCGATTCCGATGCAGCAGGCGTAGAAGGCGACAAACATCATGGTACTGTGTACATTCATGGTCAGCTCTCTGCTGTACAACTGCCTCTCGAGCCGTCAAGCTTCTCGTCGTCGCTGCCCACTCCTCGCTTATCCAGCTCGAAGAACTCACAGAGCATCGTCTCCGCCCGTGTTGCCAACTCCTCCCAAGATGGGGAAGTCGCTGCTGAAGTAGTCGTTTGTGCGGTCGGAGATGGTTGCCATGGCTTCTGAGGCGGAAGTGAGAGGTGAGGAAGGAGGAAGAGAGGCCGGAAAGTGTAGGCGAACAAGAGAGTTCGTGTTTCGGCAGCGCTCCATGACCTCAAAGGCCGGCAAGGCAAGGCCACACCGCTCTGCTGGGCAGGGCCTGGCAGGGCGATGCGAGCTAAAGATGGCGCTTGGCAAGACGTCGCTCTTACTTACGAGTCACGTGCTCCTTCGTCATGCCCTTTCGGAAGCCAGGTCGGCGGAGATGCGAAGGCAGGTAACTCTAAATGACAGCTGTATGTACTGTAGTAGAGCACGTCGCGTTATGCGCGAGGCGAGGCGAGAAAGGAGGACCGGGCGAACCGAGGGAGGGAGGAGCTGAAACAGCGCCGAACAAGGGTCGAAGGGGAACACCTCGTCGCAGAAGGGTCGCTGCAGCTCTCCAGACCCTCCATCGATGCGATGTATAAGATGTATGATAATTCTAGAATACAAGACCCTCTCCAGAGTTCCTCACAAGGCTTCTACCGCCTCGCCTCTGGTCACCGAGCCGTCCTCGTCTCCCAGTTCCGCCCCGAATATAGACGATTAGATGTCGAACGAAACTCCCTGCGACATGCCGACTTTGTTGGACCAGTTGATGGTGCAGGAAGACCAGCGAGCGTACTGTAGAGCGGGGGGAGGTCAGCGCCGAACGAACGGCTCAGCGGGGTCGGAATTGAGCTCACCTGCTTCCATGCGTCTCCTCCGGACTCGCGTCCCCATCCAGTAGACTTGTTTCCACCGAAGGGAGCACCTGTAGGTCATCAAAGCGTCAGTTCAAGCTCAGAGAAGGCAAGCTCGGCGAAAGATCACTCACCGACCTCGGCTCCCGAAGTCGAGCCGTTGACGTTGACGATACCAGTGTCGGATCCCTCGGGACCGATCCACTTGAAGGCGTTGGAGAGGTCCTGGGTGAAGAGCGCCGAGGAAAGTCCTTGAGCGACGCCGTTGTTGAGCTCGATGGCCTCCTCGAGGGTCTCGAAAGTCGAGACGTAGAGGACTGTGTGAGGCAAGAGAGAGGTTAGCGAGGGACCGAGAGAAGTATTTACAAGCAACGCACTAGGGGCGAAAGTCTCCTCCTGCATCATCTTGAAGCCACGGCCTCCGTTGGCGACCTTGACGATGGTAGGCTCGACCCAGTTGCCCTTGGACAAGGCAGCATCGACCTCAGCGCGCTTTCCGCCAACGAGGATCTCTCCACCATCCTTCTTGATCTGCTCGATAGCAGCGAGGTAGCGGTTGACACCATCCTGAGCGTGAACGGGGCCGATGAGGGTGCCCTCGGCGAGGGGGTCTCCGATGCGCGAGGCGGTAGACTTGTAGGCGGCGACGAGGGAGGCGAGGAAAGAGTCGGCGATGGAGGAGTGGAGGAAGAGACGGCGGGTGGTGGTGCAGCGTTGGCCGGCGGTTCCGAGAGCGGCGAAAGCGATGGAGGGGAGAGCGAGAGCGAGGTTGGCGTCGGGGAGGACGATGGCGGCCTGGTAGCGAGAAGAAGAAGGGTCAGTAAGGGAAGCAAAGCTGATAAAAAGCATATCAGAAGCTCCCGACTCACGTTGTTTCCACCGAGCTCGAGAATGGTCCTGCCGAAGCGAGCCTGAACGTCCTGGCCGACCTTCTTTCCACGAGCTTCGGATCCAGTGAAAGAGACGAGGTCGATGCGCTTGTCGTCAACGACAGCCTGTCCAGCCTCACCTCCACCGCAGAGGAGAGCCGAGAGGGCCCCGGGGAGGTTGTTCTTCTCGAGAACCGAGGCAATAATCTTGGTGGTGGCGATGGCGCAGAGGGAGGTGGTAGGGGCGGGCTTCCAGACGGTGGCATTTCCGCAGACGAAGGAGAGGGAGAAGTTCCATCCGTAGACGGCGGTGGGGAAGTTGAAGGCGGTGATCTGGGCCAGGGAGGAAGAGAAAGCGTCAGCGATGCTGCTCGGCGATTATTCCGGAGCTCGTTCGCTCGAGTACAGGAAGACTTACGACTCCTACGACTCCGAGAGGGTTGCAACTCTCGACGATGAAGTGGTTCTCACGCTCGGAGGGGTACGTTCCTCCACTCAGGCTCCTACTACGGCCGACGGCGATGTCGAACATGTCGATGATCTCCTGCTCGGCGGGGAAGGAGTAGCGAGTCAGTACAGCCCTCATCCACCTCTCCAGACCCTCCTCAAGTAGTCGAACAACTCACCTGAACCTCTCCCTGTCCCTCCGACTTGATCTTGCCCATCTCGAGAGTGACGATGGCGCCGAGGTCGTCGCGCCTCTCGGAAAGAGCACGGCCAATCTCCTGCAGCACAACACCACGCTGAGGAGCAGGAACCGACCTCCACTGCTTGTAAGCCTCGCGAGTAGCCACGAAAGTCTCCTCGATATCCTCGGCGGAGGCCTCACGAACGCGAGCGAGCAGCTCGCCTGTAGCAGGGTTGATGGAGTCGACGATGGGTCCTCGTCCTCCCCACTTGCCGTTGAAGACACCGGCGAGAGGCTCGTCGATGGAGGGGTTGGTAGGCAGCCCAAGGCGCTGGAAGACACCTTGCAGGCTGGCCGAGGAGAGGGAGCTGGCGCGAGCGGCGACGGTCATTCTTCTTGAAGGTTTGAAGGTGAAGAAGGAGAGGAGGGGAAGTGTGTGGTGTGAGAGAGAGAAAGAGGAAGCGTGCGAGCTCTATCCATAGGCCTGCCGACGCGACATGTGAGATTACGCTCGAGGCGGAGACACCGACCGCGCTGGGGCTGGGAAAGGGAGGGAGAGGGGCGAGCCGAGAGATGCCGGCTCTCAACACCTCCGTCGACCGCTCTCCGCTGGGCACTTACAGGGGTAAAGGTGGTACAGAATGAACCTGATACTGTACTTCAAGGTATTCCGCGCCTCCTCGAGCACTCGGATGCCCTCAAATCGCATCCAAACGAGCGCCGAAGCATCATCTCGGTTTGGCTCAACTCCGTCGTCTCGGCTCTGGCTGAAGCCATTTTACCGGTCACTGGCTACTCCGCCTTTTACCCTCCCTCACTTTGCCGGATAGAACGAGTCCGCCAAAGACGATCCTTCATCGAAGGCAGCCTCGGTAACCAGGCTCCGCTTCAGCTGCAGCGCTTCCGAGGGATCATGGGCTGTCTTACTACAGCGGCGAATTGTGGTGAGATGTAAAAAAAAGCGATCACAGGCGTCTGTACCTCTTCACATGGCTCGCGAGGCGCTCAACGAGCTGCTCGGCGAGGACCTTTCGCCGCTTCTCGCCAGCGTGAGTTCGCAAAGGCCCACCTCTCGCGCGCGAAAGATACCTCAAAACAAGTGTCCTTTCATCACCTTGACTCCCCTACCCCTCAAACCCTCAAACAAGCTTCTGCAGATCCTCGACCGAATCAACGACTCCACTCTTGCTGAGCACCAACCCACTGGCACCCTCCAGCCCCTCCCCAGCATACGAAACCAAAGGGCTCAACTCGACCTCGACCTTCTCATCACTAAACCCAACCCCCGCCTCAAGCAACCACCTCCTCTGCTCCTGCAAGAGATCCCTCCTACTAGTCTCAGGATCATCCGCCCCCGTCCCCGGCGCATTCTTAAGCGGCGAAAAGTCGGTCTGGCGCTCAAATTCGAGAATGGCGAACGATTTAGTGAAGGGGAAAACGTCAAAGACGAAGAGTTCGAGTTTCATCCCGTTGGGAGAGGAGGGCTTGACGGATTGGCCGGAGGAGAGGTCGACGTGAGGGATCTTTTTGCGGGCGATGTGGTAGGCCATTTGAGAGTCGAAGGAGGAGACAGAGTCGAGGAATTGACGAGTGTAGAAATGGTTGGCGATGTTGGCCGCGCGGAATTGGAGGTCCCCCGAGGGTTCCGTCGCTGTGGAGAGCTCGGTGGGGATCTCCGAGTATTCGACGACGCCGAATTTACCGCCCTTGAGTGCGACGACTCCTACCGATTCGGTGGGATCCGTCTTCTTGACGACCTTGGCTCCACAATCGGCTTGACGAGTGATGCAGTAGCCGAGGAAGATGGGGTCGGCGACGCGGACGAGGCAGTTGTCGACGCAGTAGGCATGGAGGTAGTCGATTCCCCTGGTTGCTAGGTCGGTGAGGACTGAGGCGGAGGAAGTGGGGGAGAGGGGAGCGCGAAGACCGGCGTAGAGTCCGCCGTTGCCATCGGGTGCGACGGCGACCGAGGAGCGAGTGTCGAGGAAGATCTTGCCGTCGTTGGTGAGGCAGGGGAGGACGCCTGTTAGAGCGAGAGGCGTCAGCAAAGGCACGGAGAGCGAACGCCGAGAATCTCAAACTCACCCTGCTCAAAGAAGATGACATTCTCCTTCTTGAGCCCAAAGAAGGCATTCTCCTCAAAGAACTCCTCGGTCGGCTTCCTCGTCGGCCCACTAGTCATAATATACCACGGCACAACCCCGCCTCCAACAGTCTGCAACCTCCGAATCCTCTCCGCCTGAAGTTGGAACAAGCTCTTCCCACTAGGCAAGCCAATATCATAGCATCCCTTAGGCGCTGACGATCCCAATCGAGTTCCTTGTCCTCCGGCCATGAGCAAAACGGCCACTTTGCCCGCTTTGATGGCTTCGAGTCCAACGGCGTTCCATTCCCGAGCGAGCGAATCTTGTCCAATCACAGTCCCTACGCGCTCAGTAGGGGGAGGCGAGATCTTCCCCTCCTCGGCGGAGAGCTCGGTAGTCGAGGCATTGATGGCTGTTTCGTAGATGGCGTTGACGCGAGAAGGGTCGATTGTGAGGAGTTGAGCGTAGAGGCTCGTTTGCTCGGCGGTGCTGAGAGAGTCGAAGAAGGTGAAGACGTGGCCTTGGCCTGCTGCTTCGTACGTGGCGCGAAGAGCCGATACTTCGGTGTTGGAGGGCGACATGAGGCGGCTGAGGGAGCGGTGTAGAATCATCAGTCAGTTTGTGCTGCTCCGGGAAGTGAGGCGGGGAGTTGTAGGCTAGTAAGGGAGCATCCCTAGGCGTTGAAACGGTACAGCCACCCCCTGCTAGCTCTGTCCCGACTGCTACACGTCGTCTGCAGCAGCAAGAGCTCCTCAAGCGCAACGAAAGCGGTGCGTCTGAACGTGTTGGCGGGAGACAGAAAGGGACTCACGGGATGAGCTGTAGCTGATTAGGGTTGGACTGCTGAGCTTTCCTTTGAGGCTCCCGAAGCGGCGCGAGGCGAGACGTGAGAGCAAGCGAGGAGGAGGAAGCAGAGAGAGAGGAAGAGGCGCCAGCTTCGTCGATGTCGCGAGAAGGGGGTCGTCCGTCTGAGTTCGTGCATGCTAACAGACGGGCTACAGAGCCGTGTTCGTGAAAGAGCGTACTTCGCTGCTTCATGCTGTAGGCGAGTAAGAAGCTCGGCTTTCGGTCGGCCCCTTTTCGTTCGGAGGAGAAACTGAGGTGCAGGATCGGCTGCAGCTGAAGCTGAGTGAAGAGCGAGTGAAGCTACATCTTGCGCTGAGCTTTGCTGAACCCTCTATGCAGCGTGTCGAAGCCAGCGCCTCTCCGCCCGTCTTCGCCGAACCGCCGACTTCAGAGAGACCAATCGTACAATCCTTGCAAGCCCACCAAACACACACCTACAGCTCCACACCACCCTCCTCCCTCTCCCTACAAATGAGGTACAACCTCCTCCTGTTAACCTCATTCGTCTCCTTCTTTCCACCCTCTTCAAAGATAGCCTTAAGCACCATCCTTCCCACCTTCTCCTTCTCACCCATCTCGCCTTCCTCGACCTCAATAGGCTCATCCGCCTCGGTAGCGTTCCTAAGAATCCCAGGGAAAGTAGGCTTGATAATCTCGGAAACGACCTTCTTTCGTCGCTTGCGAGCTGGCTCCTCCTTTGCTGGCAAGGCGTCGTCCAGCAGGGGGGTGATGACGTTCTCGGTCACGCGATTGAAGAGGGTCGAAGTAGGGGAGAGGGCGAGCGTCGTGAGGAAGGGTTGGAGGACCTGGCGGAGGGGGAGGGTGCGAGCGGAAGGAGCTTCGGTGCTGAGGGGGAAGGCTCGCTCCAGCTCCGTTAGGTAGATGTCGGCCAAGTGGTAGCCCAGCGAGGCGGGAATACGGGAGTCCTCGACGCTGTGAAGGATGCTCGGAGGTCAGCGGGGAGCAGAGAAGGGGGAGAACGCCAAACGCACTGGAGAGGTCCGCCGGGCCCGGTGAGGAGAGCGTTGTATTCGGCGATGGCGGTGGGATCCCACTCTTCGCGCTTGAGGAGCATGAAAGCCGCGTGAACGAATCGACGGATCAAGAGGTAGAACTTGTCGAGCCTGTTTGCGATCATTCGGGGTTGGTCAGCTCTCGGCGCTCGTTCTTCCCCTTTCGAGAGTGCAGGAGACCCACCTCAAGCGATCCAAGCCAGACCATTCACGAACTACGGCCTCCCAGAAACCACGAAGATAGCACATGGCCGCGCGGAAACGTTCGACTCGGCCGGCCGTCTTGGACTTGGGACGAACGTCGAGGGTGAGGTTGGCCAGGGCTTGAGCGAGAGCTTGTTGCACGAGAGGCTTGTCGGACATCCAGAAGCCTGTTGCACATCATTACGCGCAATGAGGAGAAGGTCAGCGCTGTACCAGAGCCAGCAGCGAGACGAGCGACAAGGACTCACAAAAGAAGATACCCTTCCACAGCTTTGCCATTTCCAAAGGAGCGAGTCGTTTATCCACTTTGCATTCCTTGGACCAATCCAAATCGCCTACAACCAGTTCGGCGTCCGCGTCCTCATCGTCCCCTTGAGCGTTGGTCGACTTCTTGTTGCCCGCGCTCAAGAACTTGGAAAGCGATGCGACGGCCTTGTCACGGATGTGCTTCTCGCCTGTAGGGTGGTAGAGAGTATGTGTGATTAGTTACGTGCTGCTGCTATTCGACTACAGCTGAGCGTAGGACTGACTGCTAGCGAGGAATTTGCCGAGAGGAGGAGCAGAGGCTGAAGGCTTGAGAGGAGCCGATTTCGAGGCTTTGGGAGTCTTGGTCTTCTTGAGAAGAGGTACAGAAGTTGAAGTTGAGGCGATGGGTTGATCTAGACGAGCCATGGCTGAGCGCTTTTGATCGACTACAGACGGCGAAGACGACGAGATGAGCTGAGAGCGAAAGATGCAAACGAAGCGAAAGCTCGAAGTTCGGCGCAAGGAAAGGAGGTCCGCCGAGGTTGAATCGCTTCAACTCGGCTTTCTAATCTATTCTAATCTGTTGTAATAGATTTCTTCAAGTCTAATAGCTTTGATTCTGTAGCAGATCATGCCTCTCCGCACCCCCGGCCCCCGCGTGCCCTTTCGCCAGATTCGTCTTCTTCCTCTTCCCCTCTCCTTGTCGCATCGTCAATCTCACTTGGGGTCATCCTACTCAGCTACAGCAACAGCTCCAACTCCAGCTCAACTCATGTCGTACCCTACCCCGCCCCCAGGTCTAGCAGGTGCGCTTTCCCCCCTCGACGCCTCTCAACCGCACGGCGAGTGACCGTGCAAGAGACCCAACCAGCTCACGAGACACTTGTCTGCACCTCTACAGCCACTCTACCGTCACTCCGTCAATCTTGTCAATTCTGTAGACGAAGGAAGAGTACGCCCCTGCTTTCCTCAATGGATCCCTAACGCCGAACCTGCCCCTCCCCGCCGCCCGCTCGGCTGTAGCGCCCTCGTCACGCTCAAGTAGGGCTCACTAACCCTCGTTCTACCACAGTCAAATGCTCAGGCGAGTCCACGGGCTGCAGGACCTGTGTAGCAAGGTAAGTTTCCCCTCTCTTGCTCGCGAAGAAGGAAGAAGGAGCGCGGCGGCCGAGCGACAGGCTGACATCCCTGCTTCCGCACAGGCGGCAAGCTTGTATCTTTGAGCTCGCTTCTCCCATGGGACGTCCGAGGAAACTTAGGGATTCCGACAGCCCGGAGGAATTGATCCGAGTGCAACAGAGGAAGGGAGGAGAGAGAAGAAGGACGATAGAGTCGGTCAGTGGCGCCGAAGTGCTCAAGAGAAGGGGAAAGGGAGAAGGTCAGCTGTTTTGCCTTCTTTTTCTGCACCGGACTCCGTACTGATGAGATCCTTCCCATAGATTCGACACCCGCGTACTCGAGTAGGAAGGTGCCCAAAGTTGCTGGACTGGAGGTTGACCTCGCCCTCTGCGAAGGGTTGGAAAAGCTCCGAGTAACGAGTATCAAGACTACCTACGATGGCTTCGCGGAGGATAAAGTAGGAGTAATGTTGCAAGCGTTCTACGGGTGCGTCTCGCTCTCTTCCCTCGGCCTCTCCCTCCCTTGCTTACCTCGGCGCCCCCCTCCCAGGCTCGTCTCCCCTCCCCCCGCCGTCTCGCTCAACTCACTCCCCACCCCCTCCTCCTCACCCGACGACGAACCGACCCACCCCTCCCTCCGCGTCCCAAAAGAAACTCGAGCCCTCTATGAATCCCGCTTCCAATCCCTCCCGCCGAGGAGGGCGCCGAGGTCTAGCACGGTCAAATTGGCTAAGGAGGCCGCGACGAAAGAGCTTTGGGGTTGGTTGGGGAGTGAGATTGTGGGGTTGGCTACGGGGAAAGGGAGGGAGGGGGAGAGGTGCTTTGTGAGTTGTGTGAGCGCGGAGAGGGATCGGCGCCGGGTCGAGCTGACGGATCTTGCTTGCTTCGAGAAACAGCTGCTTCGCTTGTTGGAGGAGGATCAATCGGAACCGTTCGCAGTGGGGTGCGAGGTACATACGACGAGCCACAGCCCACTCGATTCCATCAGCCCGTGAGTCCCATCCGTCTTCTCCGAGTCCGAGACGCCGAGCCTAACCTCCTTCTCCACCAGCGCCGACACCCGCGCCCTCCTCTACCACTGGTTCCAACACTCGCCCTTCTCCTACCTCCTCAACGACGCTTACCTCCTCACCTCCTACACCAACGGCACACTCTCCCCCCTCCTCCTCTCCGTCCTCCTCTGCATCTCGCTCTCGCTCCCCTCCCCTCCTCCCATCTCCACGCACACACTCCCCACCTCAGAGGTACTACATCAGCACGCCCTCGCCCTCCTCCTCGCCCTCCCCGCCGCAGAAGCAGCTAGCAACCTCGGAATGATTCAGGCCATCTTGCTCCTGGCGGTGCATTTGGGGACGAGGCATAGGATTCGACAGGCTTGGGCGGTGATGGCGTGTGGGTATGCATTGGCGAGGGAGATGCTCAAGAGAGTGGAGAGGGGGAGAGGGGAGGTGAGGAGTGAAAGGGAGAAGGCGGAGGAGGAGGCGTTGAGAGGGACGTTGTGGACGTTTGGTGAGTTTGGGTGACGAGCGGGAGTCGGCTGAGAGGGAGTAGAAGGTAGGATGTTGACACTGATTGATCCCACACAGCCATCTTTGGATCTTGGGCTTTCCTCTCCCTCGATTTGCCGAGATCGACCCTCGTCGACGTGACCGACTCGCTCGCCCTCCCGCCTTTCGAGTACCAAAGCTCGCTGGCTCATACGTTCAGAGAGCAGAGGATCAAGTTCGACGCCGTGACTCCTTGTACGTCCTCTTCGTCCTCCTTCTCCAACGCCGCACCGAGCTAACTCCCTCCCTCCCTCCCGTCGGCGCGCGCGCCTCACAGCCCTCTACGCCACCCACTCCTCCTTCGCGCAAACGACCCGTCTCCTTTCCCTCGTCGTCTCCCTCTCACTCCCTGTTCTCCCCCCTCCCCACTCCCCCTCCCCTTCACCAAACCCCTCCAGCCTCTACTCCGCTCCCTTCCCCATCGGCGACCCCCGCCTAGCCCGCATGCCCGCGTTCGCAGTTAGTACAGCGGGATGGTTACTCGGTCTCGGGGAACGGTGGCTTGCGGAAGCGGAACCTACTCCCGGAGAAGGGATGGGGGAGGTGCAGAGCCCTTTGCTCGGAGCGGTTTGTGCTGTGCTCGCTATGAGTCGACTCTCACCGCCCGAGGAGGAGGAGGAGAGAGTGGGTGAGAGCTTGCAGGTGCAGGGGTGGAGGATGGTACTTGGTGCGGTGGAGGGGTTGGTGAGGAGCGTGGCGAGGGAGGGAGAAGGGAGGAGGAGTGATGGGTCGCCGTTGGAGGCGGAGGAGAGGGAGGAGCATGGGATGGGTACGAGGAGGATGTCGGGAGTGCAGAGGGTTGTGTTGGCTGGTGAGTCGCTCTTCACACTCCGATCTCGGCGGAGGGACCGCCCAAACTTATTTCTTCTCCCTCTCCTCGCAGCCCTCCCCCGCTCCCTCGCCCTCCTCTCCCGCCTGCTCCAACTCTCCGGCACCTCACCCACGATGCACACTCTCGTCGCCTCAGAGCACACCCGCATCTCCCTCCTCCAAGCGAACCTCATCGCCCTCTCCCACCGACCCTCGGCGCTCCCTCAGGCTTCCCCATCCCCAGCTCACTCGGAACAATCCTTCCCCCTCCCTTCCGCGCCTTTCCTCAATCGCTCCAACACAGCTTCTACGACCTCAGCGTCAGAGTCGGCTGAATCACTCTACACCCTCGCTAGCAAGGTCACCGCTTCCGCCGAGGGAGGATTCGCGCGCAGCCCTCTTACCTATTCTTCGCCGCACCCCCTCCCCGCTCAAACGGACGGCATGTCCCCCTCGGCGTTCATACTCTCCCTTCCTCCGCCTACAACCTCCCTCTTCAACTCAACCAAGCCCACGCCCTTCCCCCTCGTTCTCGCCTCCCACCACGGTCTCAGTCTCGAACCAGCGGCAGCGGCGCTGACGCTCCCCAGTCCGCCGCAGGAGGAGATTGAGGAGAGGTGGAAGAAGGTGGAGAATGAGAAGAGCTTGATGAGCCCGTTGGAGATGATTAGGAAAGTATTGGGCAAGGGGAAGAGGGGAGCGAAGAGGAGGAGGTAGGCCGAGATGGGATGAGATGAGGGGAGGATGGACACTGCGGCGATAGACATTGGCTATTAGAAAAAAAACATAGTAAGGTGTACTTGAGTAGAAGCGTACTGATTTTGGGCTTGAGGACCCCGGAAGGAGGGAGGAGAGAGTTCGCCGAGAGGCTGGCGAGCAGAGAAATGGCCAATCGAGGGGTTTCGTTGTCTACCTGAGAGCTGCTCAGAGTGATAGGAGACCTTTAAAAGTGCTGCACCTGTAGATTTACCCCTCCCCACGCTCAAACACTTGCCAGCGGTTCGGCGAGCTCAGCCGAGAGATCCTGCGCCGAACTGAGACGGTGAAGGTCTGTACCGTCTTGTCGTTCATCTAGTTCAGCTTGCAACCTATTTGAGACTCTTTGACATCCCCTACAGACCTCTACGAGCCCTTTCCGTCGATTCACCATTCGTGCCCAAGTCCCGCTCGTCGCTCGCTCGCTCCTTGTTCTCCTCCACTCACTCGCTCGTCCAGCTCGTCTCGTCGTTTCGCACAAGATGGGAAAATCCAAGAAGAACAAGGCCAAGAAGTGAGCTTCACTAGAGACTAAAACATCTGTAGCACATCACTGACTCGCCCTCTCTCCCCCCTCCCTCCCCTCCTCGCTCGCTCAAACAAGGGCTGAAGCCTGGTGCTGGTACTGCGATCGTAACTTTGAGGATCAAGCAGTTTTGATTCAACATCAGAAAGCCAAGCACTTCCGGTGAGCTTCTACTCTCCTTCTGTAGCCCTACAGCAAGAGACGAGAGACGCAGAAGCTGACGACCTCGACTCGACTTCGAACAGATGCCCTCACTGCCCCCGTCGACTTAATACTGCTGGTGGATTGGCCGTGCATATTGATCAGGTGCATAAGTTGGGAACCGACAAGTGAGTACAGGTGCAAGCGGCTGCTGCTGGTTGGGAGCGTTTGGCGGGCAGGGCGGAGCGACTGGTCGGCGAGGGGTAGCCGAGGGCTCGTAGAGGGGCAGGCGGAGGCGTTGGAGCCCATTCTGGACGCTATACCGAAGTAGCACGTTGGGAAGGGAGCAGCGGGGTGGTAGGAGCGCCGGGCTTGCCGGACGACGAGGGAGCCGCTCTCGACGAGCATGCGGGCGACTGGCGTCTCTCGTGCAGAGGCGTAGGTCTCTGGCTGTTGCGGTCGAGTGTTCCGGCTCCCATCCCCCTCGCCCAGTGCTCAGCGTCAACCGTAGGAGATGTACGGCGGAGCGTTCGAGCTGCTTTCACAACAAGTCGTCGCTCAGCTTGCGCGAGCTCTGAGGCGCTCTTGTCTCTTCTCAGCATCTTGAGGCGCTCTCTAGGACTTTCACCAACCACCCTTTCGCTCCTCGCAGGATCGAGAATGCGCTCCCCGGTCGCGAGTCGTTCGACATCGAAATCTACGGCATGGAAGGCATCCCACCCGCCGATCTCGCGGCGTGGCGCAAACGACAAGAGGAGGAATCGGGCGTCAAGCCTCAACAGAACGCCCCCAAGCGCGCAAAGTACGCCAACGTTCCCCTCACCACCTCGGAGGTTCGCGCTCAACTCGCGGCTCACAAGGCGTTGATGTCGGGCAAGCCGTTGCCTGGTGCGCCCAGACTGCCGGGAGGTGGTTATGGAGTACCGCCGGTTGGGTTTGGTGTACCCCCACCTGGGTTCGCCAACATTCCGCCGCCGCCTGGATTCCCTGCGCCTCCTCCTGGATTCGTTCCTCCTCCCAATGGCATGCCCTTCCCTCCTCCTCCTTTCCCTCTGCCACCAGGGTACGCTCTTCCTTCTCTGTACCTTCCCTCTCTCCGACCAATCCGCTAACCTCGGTCTCGTCTTCGCCTCCCTCGCAGAATCCCTCCCCCTCCCGCCGGCATGGTCTTCCCCCCACCAGGCGTCTCCTCCCCCTTCCCCATGCCTCCTCCCGGCATCTCAACTCCCTTTCCCCCTCCCCCCGTCGGCGCCTTCTCTCCTCTCCCTCCCTTCCCCGGCGCACCAGGCATGTCTCTCCCCCCCGGCATCCCTCCTCCTCCCTTCCCTCTTCCTCCTGGTGGCTTCCCCATCCCTCCTATGCCTGCCAGTGCGCCTGGAGGCCCTCCCCCGCCAACGGGACCCGCGGCGCTTAGAGGACAGGCGACTGTCATTGAGACGGTGCCGAGCTCGAGCGTGATGCAAAAGCCCGGAACGCTGCTTGTGTATGGTGATAACAACGTTTCGCCGGTGAGTTGAACATTTCTCCCTCTCTTTCTCTCCTCCGCGCCGATCCGGCTACTCCCCTTCATCGCCGACCGAATGCTGATCACTCCCTCCCTTCCCGATCCACAGGAGGAGAAACGCGCTGCTCTCGCGCAATACAAGGTCGAGCCCGAGGCTGCTAGCGCTGGTATCGCCGAAGCTTCCGCCGCTGCTGGAACTGCTGCTGCTGCCTCGGTGGACGCGGATGGCGAGTCGAAGAAGAGGGCGAGGGCCACCGATTTGTTCGAGGGCTGAGTGGGACGCGGTTGAGGCTCGCGAGGACGGTGGAGCCATAAAATGTAACGTGCGGTTGTGATTCTAGTAGCTTCGCCGCGAGCGAGGAAGATGCGTCGTGAGAACGAGAGAAGGCTCGTTTCTCGGCTTTCACTGCTTGCTGCTCGCCGCTCACCGCTCGCTGCTCTCAACGCGCGCCCGCCATCCTTCTAAGCGAATCTAATCGATAATCATAGCGATACTACCTACTACTCAGCTCATTCCTTCACTTGAGGAACACGGAGAGATCGTTCTTGCCTCCCTTAGCCTCGGCGCGCTGGAAAGCAGGGCGAGCCTGCATCCGCTTGTACCAAGCAGCGACGTTGGGCCACTTGTCGAGACCCTTACTTGCCACCAGACCTTCGGCTACGAAGAAGACCATCGCTGAGAGTTCAGGAAAGCATCAGCTCACCTGCCGCGATTGAAAGCCGAGAGCACAACTCACCATCCGCGCCCGTAAGCTCGTCGCCCACGAGGAACTCCTTGCCCTCGAGCGTAGAGTTGATGAGATCAAAGTTTTGCTTGATGCGAGGTTGGATGAAGATTTGGTGCACGCCGGCTGAGACTTGGTTGATGATGAAGCGGAGGAAGAAGGGGACTTGCTTGACTACTTGAGCGAAGATGCTGTGGTTGCGAAGTTGGATTAGCGGGGAGTGAGGTAGAGAGATGTAGAGACGTACATGGTGAGCATCAGGGGGAGCATGGCGCTTCCCTGCAGCGTGCGAAGATGGCGAGAGTCAGTCGGGCGAGCTTGAAGCGAAAAGAAGCGCGAATAGGGCGCACCTCGGCAAAGTGAAGCCAGTACAAGAAGTCGGCACGCTTCTTCAAGTCGGCAGTAGGGGGAACGAACAGCTTTCCTCCGCCGTAGCGTTCGAGGAGAACCTCGGTGATGGCTCCCGACTCGGCGAGGGTGACCTTGGGCTTGCCCTCCTCCTCGATGGTGACAACGGGACTCTGTAGGGAGTGCATAGAGTCAGTTTGGGTGCACAGAACTCAGCTACAGAGCTCCAGCGGCCGACGCACCTTGCCCAAAGGGTGAATCGCCTTGAGCTCGGGAGGGGCGAGCTTCTCGCTCGTGCGCTTGTAGATCTTGACCTCATAGGGGAGCTCGAGCTGTAGGATAAGCCATCATCAGCTCTCTCGCTCACCAGAAGGCCGAGCAAGGCGCGTCGCCTTCGCAGCAGAAGGCGAGCAGCCTCCACGACCGTGCATCTCAACTGACCTCCTCGAGCAGCCATAGGATACGCTGAGCACGGGAATCATCGAGCCTATAGAGCAGCAGCACCAGCAACCGTCGTCGTTAGCGAAAGAATGTCGGTGGGTCATGACGGCCTTTCGCCGTTTCGACGGAGATGGGGAGAGCTGCAGGACTTGCCAGTGTACTACAACCTTGAGAGAGGACATTTTGTTGTGTTGTATAGGTGGTGCTGGGTCGAGAGGGGAGCTGATGAGGTTGTGAAGGAAGCGAAAGAGCTGAGAGGGGGCCGGCGAACTTGCGAGCCGTCCTAGCGTGACCTTCGCGAAGGGCGATTGAAGCTGAGTAATGGTACTTTCGATCGAAAAACACTCTACAAGGCAACGCTCGGCGACCTGTAGGGAGTCAGATCTCTCCTCGCCTCCTTTCTTGGCCATCGCCGAACTTGCTCTCGCTCTCCCTGCCAGGATGCTGATTGGGCTCTTCCAATGAGCGGCATAAGATAAAAAAGCTACAATAGCGCTACAGAGACAACACAACACCCTCTAGGGACGGTAAGCTACCGCCGAGTGATCACCGACAAAATTCGTAATGGAGCTCATACCGGCGTATGTAGCACGGTAGGCGCCGTACTTGATCGATGCCTGCGCTCCCATATCTCCCGCCGCCGTGTAGCTGAGGAGCGTAGTGTTGAGCACGACGTCTCGCATCTGGTAGGTGAAGGTGCCGTTGAGCCCGTAGGTGACCGTTACGTTGTGCTCGAGAGTGCGACCGATGATGGAGCTGTGTATTAAGGTACCAGGAGATGAGCCCTCGAGTCGGTGCAGAGGGAGAACCCTTCCTTCAAGAGGAGAAGCCTGCTCGAGACGACCGAGAAAGAACACTCACGCCATGGGAATAGAGACGCAGTTGCTACACCCACGAACGACATCGTAGATTCCAACGTTGCCCAGTTTGGCGTCGAGAGTAATGACGGCGCCTGTAGAAGGACAAGATCAGCCCAAGCTCGGCGAAAGAAGAAGTCGACCGAGCTCACCTCCGGAAGCATCCCTGCGAAGGAGCTGCATGAGGTGGAAGAAGGTCTTGCCGGAACCAGCACCACGGTTGAGCATGCTACGCCAGCCGTACTTCCACGAGGTGCCTGCAGGGAGGAAGAAGGATCAGCGAGCGCCTCGCCATTGAAATCGCTCGGCGAGCTCACCAGCAGGGGCAGGAGGCCACGAGAGCATCTCGATACGCTGCCTGGGCGAAGGAACGGTGGGAACGGTAGTGTTGGTAATAGGGGTGGTGCTGTTGGTAGTGGTGTTGGAGGCAACAGCGCGAGGAAGGAGGGCATGAGAGACGCCTCGGCTGGCGAGATCGGAATCATCCTCGAGCTCCTCGAGGATGGGAGTGAACTCGAGGGGATCGGTGGTGTTGTCGAAGTGGTAGTGGTGACCGAATGAGCGTGTAGCAAGGTTGCCGGTGCTGAGGCAGGAGGAGGGTTAGCGAGAGTCGAGTAGGGAGTCGAAGAAGGGCAGCTCACGGCGAGGCCGACAAGCCCATCGTGTAGCACTGCGAGATCCTAACCGACCCGGGGCAAGCGCCAGTGCTAAACTGACCGCTGCTCTGCCATAAAAGAGTAGGGGTGATCTGACCAGAAGCCATCTTGCTGCCGTCGGCGAGAAGGACCGTGGCGCGAGAGGAAAGGGAAGGGGCACTCGGTGCGGCCAGCGCAACCGACGCGGTAAGGAGTGACAAGGCAGCAGAGAAAAGCATGCCGAAGAACGAAAGACGAAAGGAAGGTGGGTGGCGGTCAGACGAAGAAGAAGGAGAGAGAGAGCCGAGCAAACGTCCTCTTGACCTCTCCTTGCTGCGCTCTCTTTTCAACCCTCGGGCCAAGGTGTTCGATGCGAGTTCCAGCACCCTTCGAATGGTGAGCTGCATCTATCGTAGACGCTAGTAAACAGCGTGGCGACGGGGGAGAAGGGATTGCTCTCGCGAATCATCGCCGAAAGCGGAAGGTGCGAAGACGAGGACCTCGACTCGCTGTTCTGGGAGGTCAACCGGCAGAGCAGGAAGCAGAGCCTTCGCGGCCAGAAGCGGTACAGTGATACCGTGTGGTCGATAACAAGTCGAGGCCGGCCGAACGGAAGGGTGAGAATCCGAGAGCGCGGCGTCGAAGCGAACCTTCGAGCGGCGGAGTGCGAAGCGAAATGAGGCGCCGGCAACAAGCTGCAGCAAAGGCTGGTCGTCGCAAAGCTCAGCTGATGAGGTTCCAAACTCTGCTACCTTGATGGAGCAAGCTTACGTCCCACAGGCCAAGCCCTCTCTCGCAATCTCGGCTACTTGCATAAGCTCGGCGAAGGGCTTAGGGCGCGAACGAATCGCATTCCGAGGGTAAACTAACGAGGTATAGGAGTTGGGGCATAATGCGAATGGAACTACTGAGGTATACAAGAAGGGAAGGCGTCGGTTTACGAACGACGTGCGTGTTGCGAGGCGGAGGTGGAGAACGAGGTAGGGAGAGGCCTGCCGACCGGCGGATGCTGAGCCAGCTCGGGGAAGAGGACGAGGAAGATCTCGTCAATGACGGAGTAGATGAGGTGCTGTAGTGCGAGAGGAGGAGAGTCAGCGCGCTTCTGCGACAGGCGAGGGAGCGAGCGCCACTCACTCGGTTCAATCGTCGGTTCTGAAGGACCGCGAAGAGCCGTCGAGCTCCTTGACGTGCGTTGGCGCGACCGATGAGGTTGGCGGCAACGTCTATGAGAGGAAGGAGTGTTAGATTGTCCTTCGCACGCGATCGAAGGCTTCAATTTACCTGGCATCAGCGCCGAAAGCTTGCGATGCGCCGAATCCCTCGTAGCGGCCTTCTGTACAGCAGTCCTTGGCGGCTCCTTCGGCTTGAGCTGCCCTCCCGGCCAAAGACCATTCTTGAGAGCCGAGATGTAGCCCACGAGCTGGTCGGCGCCGAAGAGCATGCCAATCGCGCCGCGGAATTTGCTGTGAGAGAGCACGGCGATCAGCGATGGAGCTCAAGTAAGCGGAAGCAACACCAACTCACCGCTCGATGGTACCGCCGAGGATCTGTTGTAGGATGATGAGGATGGCTTGACGACGAAGCCAGTTGTTCTTCTCCTTGAGCTCGAAAACGGTGACGAAGAGATCGCAAATGGGTTTGGTGAAGTAGGTGAGGCCCTCTCCTCCCTCCACTCGCAGATCGACGGGGATGGCGTCTGACCTGCCGTTCGACGAGCCATCGGCGAGGAGCTGGCCGACGAGATCCTCGTCCTGCACGCCCGATCCTCCGATTCCCGAGAGCTCGGCGGCTTGTTGCGAGAGACGCTGGATGATGGTGTCCATCATCGAGGAAGTGCCCGTGCCGAGCATGTCGTCGATGCCTGAGGTGACTGAGCGGTAGAAGGAGCGAACGAGGCTTTGGCCGGGGAAGATGGAGGGGCGTTTCGAGGTGTCGAGGTCGAGGGAGGGGAGGGAGATGTTTTGCTGAGAGAGGAAAGAGCGCAATGCGTTCGACTGGCAGATGACGGGGATGAGGACGAGAGCCTGCGACCAAGGGAAGGGAGTCAGCGAAGCCGAGAGGAGCGAACGCCGAGAGATAACTCACCTTGAGGTACTTCTCCAGCCCCAACCGACGCTGCTCGATGAAGCCCTCGCTGTAGGAAGAGACGAGGCGCTTGCCGGGGAAGTCGAGCGACCTCGCAGCGACATATCGCTCCCTCAACCCAGCGTGCAGCGTCGCAAACTCGCTATACCTCCTCGTGACGATCCATCCACTGCCGAACGTCCCATCCGAAGCGAGTTGATGCACCTCAACGAGGTAGAGCTGGAAGCTCTGTCCATCCGCCTGCTGTCCGATGGTCGTGCCCGAAATGGTGACGGACGTCCTGCCTGGAACGAGCTTGTTCTCGCTCTCCTGCGACTCGTACTGGCTCTTCTGGAACGCCAGAGCCCGCATCTCCCTCCGTAACGACTCGCGAGACTTGATGAGGATCTTGAGCTCCGAAGCGATTCCCGTGAGCTCGGCCTTGCGAATGAGGGCGCCGACGACGGCCTCCTGGTTCCGAAGCTTCTCGAGGGTGGAAGCGAGACGAGCAATCTCGACGGGTAGTTGAAGGTCGCCAGGAGCGGCGAGAACGATGCTCTTGGGGTCGAAGTCGGGGTCCAGGTCCTCGGGCTCGACCTCGTCCATGTCCTCGTCGTCGTCGAAGACGCCCTTGTGACGACGCCGTGTAGACTCCTCGACGAGTACAGAGCTCTTGCCGCTCGAGCCGGAGGGGATGCGGTCGGTAGGGGTGAGGGTAGCGTGGGAAGCGGAGGGTGAATCGGCTGTCGACGTCCTCGAGCGGGTGGGGGAGAGCTTGGACATGCCCAACTCGCCCGAGACCTTCCTCCCTCCAACGAAAGGGTCGTTGTTGAGTCCCACGAGCGAGGTAGTCGACCGATGATGAGCTTGCGAGGATCCTTTAGCGTCGGAAGCGAGAATGGAGGTAAGAGCATCCTGTATCGCCTCGATCGTCTGCACCTGGACGTAATCTTCATCCTCAAGTCCACCCGAGTTTCTCCTCTCCCCATCAGCCGGTCCCTCATCCTCAAAGAGCGGCGAGCGAAAGTCGTCTTGCGCCCCCGGGGAGCCCATGAGGAACTCGAGCGAATCGGCCATAGCTGACCTCCGACGGTCGGGTAGTCCTCCACCGCTATCGAGCGAAGTGATGGAGGTCTTGCGAACTGTCGGCTCGGAAGGGTGATCGCCGAAGAGACTGCTGCTCCCGTCGCCGAAGAGACCTCCAGCGTCGGCGGGTCCAGTAGCCCCCTCGGAGCCGCTGCGACGGGTGATGACAGGTCGTTGTCGACCTTGATCGAATGCTGCGCGGAAGGTGACTTGTGGTGGTGCGGTGTCGGTTCGTTGGAGTGTGAGTTGAGGTTGGAGGGCTTTGGAGAAGGGAGCGGGTGAGGAGGGGCGAGGAGGAGGGGAGGCTGAGCGTGGGAGATGGTGTGGAGGGGGGCGGGTGGGTGGTGTTTGAGGATTGGAGAGGGCGCGTGGTCGGGTGAGAGGTGAGAGACCGGCGGAAGGGAGGTCGGCGGTGGAGGCGGAGAGTTGGTTCGGTGGAGGCTTGGGAAGATCGGCGACGGCTTTGAAGTAGAGGTCGCTCTTGACGAACTCGGGGAAGTCCTCTTCCTCCATCTCGACGAAGACGTCATGCTGAGTAGCAAAGACTGCTCGACGAACTTGACGAAGCTCCTGCGCGCTGACCGAGTCCGTTTCCGGTCGCTCGACAAAGGCTTTGATGGTGCGGAGGTACTTCTGGTTGCTGTTGAGGGTGTTGGACCGCGAGAAGTAGGCCTCCCAGATCATCTTGACGTCCTCCCTCGTCGTGGCGATCGTCGCCGCCGAAGGAGGAGGAAGAGCCGCCGCGAAGCCGTCGTCATCTGCTCCGTCCTCGAGGGGATCCTTGAGCCCTTCTACGAGAAGCCAGAATTGCAGGCGGAGGGAGCGTTGTCGCCGATCTTGGAACTCCATGAAGTGACCGAGTGAGGTTGGTTGAAGGAGGATGGTGCGGAGGGTAATGCGAGGAGCTGAGCGATGGGGAGGGGTAGAGATCATCGAGTCGCGCTGGTTGAGAGGACGAAGGTCAGACGTCGCGCCTCGAGGAAAGAGTGCGCCGAGGACGAGGAGACAGCCACTCACGCTTGATCCCATTCCACCGAGCTCTGCTATCCGCTTGTCGGCCTTGCGCTTCGCTGCGTACAATCGCTCAATAAAGCTGAGCCAATCGGCGACCTTGACGCCGTCCACGAGCTCGTCGAGAGGCCGTCCATCTGTGATGCGTAAGGTCGTCAGCAGCGTATCTCGGGGCGAAGCATCGCAACGAAGCTCACCAATCGAAGCTCTAACCTTCCTGATCTGCCCCGACACATCACTCCTCAACCGCCTCGCATCGGCGAGATTGCTACATCTCCCAATCCCTCGAACCCACGACTCGAACTGCTTGGTCGGAGTGCGAACTGAGATCTCCTCGGTTCGACGTGCACGCTTGGTAGGGAGGGGAGGGAGGGAGGTGGTCGAAGGTGAGGGAGAGACGACGATGGAGGTGGAGGTGAGAGCTGAGCCTTGGGCGTCCAGAGCTTCTCGGAATTGGGTGACCATTTTTCTGCAGGAGAGGTCGGAGGGTCAGCTGGAAGAGGTGAAAAGAGATCGATACTGAACGTACTGATCTCGGATGGCATCGCCAGCCTAGAACGAGGGGAAAGAGTCAGCTCGGCGCTCATCATGTCGGTCGAAACTCGTCAAACTCACCTTCTCATCAATCATCTTGTTCCAGAAATCCGGATCGCTTATCATCTCGATGATGGGGAGTACGACAGCGCAAGCGACAATCTCCCTCACGATGGTCCTGACCGCTCCGCTCTCCAACTCGCGCTCGGGGAGGATAAAGGGGAGAACCCTCCCTACGAGACCGCTGAGCCATGCCTCCTCCGCCGGTCGCGAGTTGGGAGAAGCTACGTCAACGGCTTGATGCAGCTTGCCCGATTTGGTCTCGCTGGCGTAGCGCGAAGCGAGGAAGAGGTCCAACTCGTCCGATTCGGTGAGCTGAGTCCTAAGGTCCTGTCCTCGAAGAGCTTGCTCGGCGGTACGGAAGGTATCGACATGGTCGGTGACGAGGGGTAGGATCTGACCGACGAGGACGTCCGACCAGTCTACTCCGCCGACTCTCGAGACCAGCGAGCCGAGAGTCTCGCGAATGGTCCGTTCCACGGCGTTGGGGAAGGCGGGCGAGTCGGAAATGTTGCTGTACCATTTCTTGACGAAATCGCGTATGATCAAATCGAAGAGATGGTCCAGCGAGGTTGAGACGGCGGGTGGGGCGCCGGGGAGGGGAGCGCGCGACGAGGAAGCGCTGGCTGCTTCCCACGAGGCTCTGGTCTGAGTGACGGACCAGGCGGCGGGAGAGGTGAAGATGAGAGGTGGTATGGGCCGTCGTTGAGCTTCGTACGTCGTGCTGGCCGCTGCTGGACCGTCGGCTGCTGCTGGCGAACTCCAGCCTGTTGTGCCCGTAGAAGGCTCGACGAGGCGCTGTAGCACTTTCCGTTCGATGTACCAGGTAGCGTAGAGGTCGACTAGGACGAAGACGAGAGCGCTCCCTAGCAGCAAAATTGGCGAAAAGAAGAGGAGAGCGAAAGGGTTGAGATGGATTCGGGAGGAGAGGGAAGCGACGAGGGCCGAGAGGAGGAGCAAGGCTGCTGCTGCACCGTACGAGACCCTACTCGGTACAGAAGCACTCTGAGCGCTCATCGCTGTACGGGCGACGAGCCCCGAATCCTCTGGGCGAGAAGAGAAACGAGACTGGGACGAGGCAAGAGTCCAAGAGGGAGCTGAGCGCGGAGACGGGGGGTTGGCCTTCGACTGTAACCCTTGGAGACCTCAATTACAACCAATTCGACCGCGCTGTAGCTCGAGAGACAGCTCAAAAGTACCGCCAACAGCTCACCACACCTTCGCATCACCTACAACTCGCTTTGGAACCGCGTCACGCTCCCAATCGCCACTTCCCCGTCTCGCCTAGAGCTCGCAATCAAGCTACGGCCATCAAGGTGAGTCTGAGATGCTACAGCTCAACTTTCGCTTCAACCTGAGCCAAGCCGGAGCCTGCTAGCATCGCTGTACGAGATTCAGCGAGGCTAAACGGTTGCCGGCTCTTGTTGTGTTCGTCTGGCCGGCGTTTCGAGTGCATGAGTCGCTCGAGAGGGTGCAGCTCGTCTTCCCAGCGTGGTGCGAATACAGTACAGCTCTCCAAACCTGCCTGTAGCCTCAACCGCGGCCTCTCGGCGACCCCAAAGCTCACCCACGTTCATTCGTCCTCCGCAGGCCACCCCAACATGAGCTGGAGAGCTACAGCCCCTCGGCCAGCACCACCCGTCACTTCCACCTCAGCAGACTCGCTCTTCGGCCCGACCACTCCCAACCACAAGCCCTCCTCCCGAACCACTTCTTCGAGCTCGGGCTCGGCTGCTTCCCTATTAGCTCGTCACATGGCCGACATGGACGACGGAGCGAGCATTAGGAGTGGAAGAAGTGGGAGGAGTGGGATGACTGTCAGTGGGAGGTTGTGGGAGGGAATGGGTCGCAGAAGGAAGGACAGCAACGCTTCGGTCGCTACTACCGTTCGGGAACGGAGGAGCACCTATGGCTCAAGGTCGGATTCCAATGATGGGGAAGGCGATTCGGAAGCAGGGATGGAGATGGAGCTGGAGGATTCGTCCGTTGCTTCTCGCGCCGAACCAGAGCCGAGCCGAGCAGACGCCGATGGGACAACGCCTCAAGTCGTCAAGCGACAGCGCACCAAGACCAACCTACAAGCTGGCGATTCAACTTCTCGCGCGAGTTGGATGGCAGGATCGGCGTTGAAATCGGTAGCCGTCGCCTCGGCAGTCCAAACCGACACTTCGCCTCGTCTCTCCCCTTCCTCCTCACGACCCTCCTCAAAAACCCCCGCTCTCCTCGACATCCCTCCCCTCTCCCTCGAAAATGATACGGCCTCCCTTTCCTCGACCACTCCCACGCCGACGAAAAAGTCCTCCCTCTCTTTCCAACCCGCCGAGCCCAAATCGCCAGCTCCTCCTCCCTCCCCGTCTTCATCCAGCCTCGCTCCTCCTCCTCCCTCCAACGCTCCAACACCCCGAGCTCAACCTAACACCGCCTCCAACGCCTCCTCGCGACGAAGCTGGTTCAGCCGAGCGCCTGTCGATGAGCCCGAAGAGATGCCCAAGTCTAGCCTCGAGCCAGTCGTCGATGCTGAGGTAGACCGCGACGGCGATACTCGCATGTCAGATCCCTCTGCCGAGTCCTCCTCAACACCAGCACCAGCGCCCGCCGACCCACCATCCACCTCCAATGCTCTCACCGTCCCTCCTTCCTCCACCGTCGCTCAGACTCAAGACCGAGCACGACAACTCGCTCTGCAGCAAGCGTCGGCGTCTATTGTTGCGCAGTCGGCCGCGGGGAAGGGATGGTTCTCGATTCTGTCGAGGTCGACTAGTACGGCGAGTCTACCGACGGCGGCTGCTAAGGCGGAGGCGAAGGGAGCGGCTGGGGAAGGGAGCGACGCCACGAGTAGTGGCGATGGCTCAATCGAGCAGTCTGGCTCGGGAGACACTGGCAAGGAAGCTGAAGACGGCGAGCGAGGTGAGTTGAAGCTTCTTCGGTCGATCCTCTTCCCCTCCTCGCCGAGTGCTAACCTCCTTCCATCTACAACAGGCGGCACCATCAAGGGATCGACCTCGAAAGCAGACTACGACGACTCGACTCTCACGCCTCGTCCCTCTCGCACGCCTGTCCCCACCGTCGCCAACCAACGAGCTTCGTGGTGGGGTTGGGGCTCGTCGGCGGAGGGAGCTGCAGAGGCTGCTGCAGAGGCTGCTGCAGAGACGGTGGCAGTCAAGAACGAGCAGGCTTCCGAGTCTACCGCTGGACGATTAGAGGAACCTCCCATCGCCGAGGATTCTCCCTCGACATCGTCCATCGCCGGCCCCATCGCCGCCGCCGCCCCTCCACCCAAATCGTGGCTCACCACCATTTGGGGCGAGTTCCCGGACGAGGCTTCGGCGAGGAACAAAGTCGTCGAGGCGGCAGCTCGTGCTCAGGCGCAGGGTTCGTCGACCAAGGCGATGGTGATCGAAGGAGCCGGCTCCTCGGCGACGACCAAGGATACCTCCGATGTCTCTTCCACCTCGGCTTCAACTACCCACAGCGCCGCCGACAAGCCTTCCACCATCGCTGTTCCACCTCCAGCAGCCGTGCAGGCCCTTAAGCATCAGTCCTCGTGGTCCTTCTTCCCCTCCCGTCGCTCTTCCTCCGGCACCTCCCTCCTCCCCAACGGCACCCCTCCCGGTCCCAACAGCAAACTCGGTGTAGCCTCCTCGGCAGCATCGACTCGCTCCCGCACCTCGACGACAACCGAAGGCGGCTCGGCACCTTCCTCCCCCTTCCTCGCCCCCGCCGACGCCCCTCTCAAGCCCCTCACCGGCTCCATTCGCAACTCTGCTCGTCCAGCGCCCTACGAGCCAGACCCTCCTTTCGAGAACCTCGTCCTCCCCACCTTCACCGACACCTTCGAGCGACCGCCCCGCTCCTTCCCTCTCGAGAAGAGCAAGCTTACGAAAGCTGTCTCCGTCGTTTCGGCGTACCTCTTCCATCAGCCGCCGCCTACTAGTCCTCCACTGGCGGGGGCGGCGGAGAAGAGGCATATGCTAGGTCCTGATCCGGCGGCGAGATTGCCCAAGAGCTTGGATGTCGTTGAGGAGCCGGCCAGGTTGAACAAGGTCAAGAGGGTCGTTACGATTGGAGTGCATGTGAGTTGGTCTTGGAAGGAAAGGAGAGGTCGAGAGACAGCTGACATCTTACTTCTCGCTCGCAGGGCTGGTTCCCGACTCAGAAGCTCAAGGTCGTCTTCGGCGAGCCAACGGGCACCTCGTACGTCGTCTTTCATCTCCCGCTCGCTCAACTTTCAGATGCTGACCTTAGACTCTCGCCCACAGCGTCAAATTCGCCACAATGATGCATGATGCTGTCCAATCCTACCTCGAATCCAAGGACATCTCCTCCTTCAATATCCAAGCCATCGCTCTCGAAGGGCACGGCAAGATTGAGGACCGCGTTAACAAGCTTTACGACCAGCTCATCGGCCGCGAGGAGTGGGTGCAGGCCCTCAAGAAGGCCGATGTCGTCTTCCTCGCGACTCACAGCCAGGGTAGCGTCGCTTCGACTCAATTGCTCGCGAGGATGCTCGATCAAGGCTTGATTGAAGGAGCGCATACTCACATGTGAGCTTTGAGGTCGTCTCCTTTCGTTCTTTGCGTTCGCCGAGCTGATCCCTCTCTTTCGACAGGCTCGCCATGTGCGCCATCGCTCAAGGCCCCTTCGTCTATCTCTACCAGTCTTACACGCTCTCGCCCTACTTCAACTACGTCGAGTCGGAGCCAGCCCGCGAGCTCTTCGAGTTTCAGGATCCCGAGTCGGTCCCGGCGATCAAGTTCCTCGAGAGGTGCGCTTTCGCCTTGCCTTTCTTCCCTACAGCTGCTCACGCTGATCATTCTCACCACTACAAAGTCTCCGCATCATCCTCGCCGCGGGCATCAAAGTCACCGTCGTCGGCTCAATCAACGACCAAGTCGTTCCCCTCTACTCGGCCCTCTTCTCCGGCATCTCTCACCCCGGCATCCTTCGCGCCGTCTACATCGACTCGCAGGCCTTCCGCACCAGCGACTTCCTCGCCAATTTGGTCGTCTTTGCCGCGAGGCTCAGGAATGCTGGATTGCAGGATCATGACTTGGTTTATCATGTCAGCGAGGCGCTGGCGGGGGCGTTGACGGGTGTTGGGCATTCAAAGATATATGAAGAGGAGGAGGTGTTCAAGTGAGTCTATCTCTCGGACGACCGACGACCTTCGCTCGCCGCTGACTTCGCTCTCTTCGCTCGACAGCCTCGCCGTTCGCTACGCCTTCGAGACGACTACGCTGGCCGAGAGCCCTACACTCCTCGACCACAAGGCTCACTCTCCCGCCCTCTCCATGTCCTTCAACCCTCGAGATCGGCGCAACCCTTACCTGCTCACTTGGGCACTCCGAGGTTCGTCAAGCTCGCTTTCAGCTCGCTCGCTCCCCCCGCTGACCTTGCCCACACGAAAGGTATCATCGAGGATCCTCAAGTCCGCGAGTTGTTCGGCAAGGAGCTCACTGCTCTGCGTGAGGCCTTCGAGGTGCGTTTCTTTCGTTCGCCCTCTCCTTCCCTCGCCCGCGCTGACCTCCTCCCTCGCTTGCAGACGTGGAAGCCACAGACCAAGACGCTCAAGGAGGTCAAGCTCAAGCTGGAGGGTATCAGGATGCTTCAGAGGGCCAAGGATGGCAAGCTCTGAGCGATTAGTCCTCGAATCGAGGGACGGACGAGGTCGGCGAGGGTGGGAGCCGAGTCGGCGGAAGATAGATTTGTGAGATTCGATTACAGCTGTCCTTTCCTTGTTGTCTAGTTGCGCTACCATAGTTCTGCATTGCATCACTTGTCATTTGTGCTCTCCTTTTCCAGCTAAAGGCGAGGAGCTGCTCGGCGAGGAGATTTTGAAACATCGGCTGAGGGTGCGTGGGAACCCTGAGATGCCCAAGAGCTCGGATTCGACTTGGCTTCAATAGTGAACTCTGTTCACCTGCTTCCCGAGAGCTGAAGTTTCACGCTTTGCCTGCATTGGCCGAGAATCGGTGAGTCGCTTCACAATCCGCTCTTCTCAGGCAGCCCGAAAAACATTTCGGACGCCAGCTGGGGCTGTAGAGAAGTTCAATAGTCTGGTACGAATCACCAGTAGCCCGTTAAGCCGACGTGTACCGCTTCCGTCGCGCTGCCGCTCGGCTAGAGGTTCGAGCAAGGAGCGCCGAGTGTCATGCAGCGAGACGGCTTGCAGACATGTTGGAGATCGGAGTCTTCCTAAAGATGTATTCTAAGGCGTTAAAACGTCGAGAGAGCGCATGAAATTATGATGGGAAGCAGAGATCGTAATTCAGAACTGCTAATCACAAAGTAAGCCGAATTACTTAGCTCAATTTCCAGGACTTGGGCGAGATGCGGCGGCCGGCTGGCCTTTGCTCACCTCCTCCTTCGCACTTCACTACGACTAGGATGCTCGCGCGCGCCAACCTCCTCCGTCCCTTGAGGGCTTCGACGTCGCGCCTGCCGTCTTTGGCTGCTCGCAACCTCGCAACCGAAGCGAGCCCTCCCAAGAAGTCGCCTCGACCCTCAGGATTCGCTACCGTCGAGGAGCTGCACTCGCGCACCGCTGCCGACATCTTGGCCGAGCGTGATGCTGGCTCTCATGCTGGAGAGATGCGCCACTTCACCGTCAACTTTGGTCAGTCCCCTACAGAAAGACGAGGAGCGGAGCTGGCGCGCGAGTCGAACCGCACTTGATTGGCGCTGGTCGAAGCGGGGAGACAGTCTTGCTGCGAGCTGTAGCCTTTCGCGGAGGATGTTAATACCTGCAGAAGCTGACTCTGTACCCTCTTGAACCACCTCAACAGGTCCCCAGCACCCCGCCGCTCACGGAGTACTCCGTCTCATCCTCGAGCTCAACGGCGAGGAGATCCTGCGCGCCGACCCTCATGTTGGACTCTTGCACCGTGGAACCGAGAAGTTGATCGAGTACAAGACGTACACCCAGGCCCTCCCCTACTTCGACCGCCTCGACTACGTCTCCATGATGACCAACGAGCTCTGCTACTCGCGCGCCGTCGAGAAGCTCCTCAACATCGGTGAGCTTCTCGGGTTTGATTCCAGGGTTACAGCATAGTATTATGGAAGCGGTAGGAAGGAGCAGGAGAAGCAGGATCTCGAACAGGACCAGCTCGGAGCTCGAAGGTGTTGCGGTGGCAGCGATTTGCGGGCGCGCAAGGATGAGCATGAGATGTTGGGATGCAGCGGGCAACTCGAGGTTAGAGCTGGAAATCAGCTGTACTTGAATGGTCGAATTCGATTTGAAGCTCGGCGCCAGGACTCTGGCGATTCGGAGGAGCAGCTCGGTTTCCTTGTTGTGATTCTCAAGGCGCTAACCACCTCTCTTTCTGTATCGCAGAGGTCCCCGAGCGTGCCAAGTGGATCCGTACCCTCTTTGGAGAGATCACCCGTATCCTCAACCACTTGATGGCTGTCCTCACTCACGCCATGGGTTCGTCTCCCGATTCTTCGCCTTCCTCCGCCGAAGGCTGACCTTTCCCTTTCGCTCGCAGATGTCGGAGCTCTTACCCCCTTCCTTTGGGGATTCGAGGAGCGTGAGAAGCTCATGGAGTTCTACGAGCGTGTGTCTGGAGCTCGTCTTCACACTGCCTACGTTCGTCCCGGAGGAGTCGCCTTCGACCTGCCCCACGGCCTTCTCGAGGACATCTTCAAGTGGGCTACCGCCTTCCACCACCGTGTCGACGAGTTCGAGGAGGTCATCACCGGCAACCGTATCTGGAAGCAGCGTACCATTGATGTTGGAGTCGTGACCGCTCAGCAGGCCCTCGACTACTCCTTCTCCGGTGTCATGCTTCGTGGTTCGGGAATTCCTTGGGATATTCGGTGCGTGTTGGAGTGGCGGATTGAGCATGTTCTCTTATTGCCGCCTTGCTGACGTCCTTTCCCGCCTTCGCCGATTCGCTTTCCCTTCCCTTCTCCTTCTCCTTCTCCCGCCTCTCAACCTCTTTCCTCTCACCTGCACTCTCAACTCACGCCTTAACAGCAAGGTCGCCCCCTACGACGCCTACGATCAGGTCGAGTTCGATGTCCCCGTTGGCAAGCGTGGAGATTGCTACGACCGTTACCTCTGCCGTATCGAGGAGTTCCGCCAGTCGCTGCGCATCATCGACCAGTGCTTGAACAAGATGCCCGAGGGACAGATCAAGGTTGACGACCACAAGATTGTTCCACCGCCAAGGGCTTCGATGAAGGAGTGAGTTCGGCGCCGAGGGGTGTTCAACTTCCAAGGCCGTTAGCTGACCTTGATCTGCACCACAGGTCGATGGAGTCGCTTATCCACCACTTCAAGCTCTTCTCTGAGGGTTACTCGGTCCCCCCTGGAGAGACCTACTCGGCCATCGAGGCGCCAAAGGGAGAGATGGGGTCCGTCCTCGCTCTTCTCCCCGTTTCCCCTCTCCCTCCGTCACTGACCTGTCTGCACCCTCGCAGAGTCTACCTCGTATCGGATGGATCTAACAGGCCATACAGGTGTAAAATTCGTGCTGTAGGTCTTGACTCCCCTGCAGCGTTCTCCCCCCATTCCCCTCTTCAAATCTCACTTTGCAACCCCCCACTAACTCGCCCATTTTCGCTACAGCCCGGCTTCGCACACCTCGCGGGAGCAGACTTCATGAGTCGTCATGCTTTCCTGCCCGACATGGTTGCCATCATCGGTACGATGGACCTCGTTTTCGGTGAGGTTGACCGTTAAACGTCGCCGAAGGGGTGGAGAGGAAGGAAAGGAAGCGGAGGCTTGTGGAGTGGCAGTACCGACGGAGAGGGGTGCGAGAAGGCGCAATTGTAATCATGCTAGAACGTTCTACAGAGCGGGGAGAGGACGAGAAGGCGAGCAGAAGAGGGACTGGCGAACCTTCTCGCCTTCCCCGAATCGCCGAGTTGAGGGAGGGGATTCGCCGCCAGAAGGTGAAAGACAGCAGCGGCTGGTCGAGAGCTGTAGCGAGACATTTATCTGCTTAAACTTGCTGAGCTCTGTCTGAAGCTCGTCGTGCTCGGTTGCAAAGATCGTCTCTCTCTCTCTCTCTCTCGCTCTCTCTCTCTCTCTCTCTCTCCTTCCCCCTCCTCTCCCCTCCTCTCGCCTCCCGTCCAAGTTCTGCTCCTGCTGATGCCACAAGAGCTCAAAGGGGTGCATCACCTCTTTCGGACCACACATCAACACCTCCACCCTCCCGCCAAAGGCCGACCCAGCACCCCCTTCCTCGCTCCCTCTCTCCTCCCTCGGCGCCGAGCAGCCTCAGAATCCTGCACCCTTCCCTTTCATCTCTCTCCTCGTGGCTCTTCAAAAGGAAGACGTGACACTACTCGGCTGCCAACTAGGCCACTACATCTCGTTACGTTGCCTGTTCCTTTGAAACTTCCCTTTCTTCTCCTTCGCCAACAAAACCCCCGTGCGGGGAGACTGTGAAACGGTGGCAGCCCCTTGCCGAGACAGTGGTGTGGTGCAGATTCATTTCTTCGCTCTGCTCTTTCTCTCCTCCTCTTCACTTTCTCCCTCGCCCTATCCTCTCGCCTTCTTTCCTCTCCCCAAAATGGTCGCCGTCTCCCAGCTCCTCTTCTCAGCTCTCTCCTTCGCTTTCGTCGCTTCCGCCGCTCCTCGTCCATTCGGAACTGCTCGAGTGAAGCCCACCACCGTCGCCACCGTCGCTAGGTGAGCTTCACCTTGCCCTTTCCTCTCTTCCTTCGCCGGCGAGCTGACTCTCTCACTTCCTCGCTCTGCAGCTCAACCGCCGTCTCCACCACCACCACCTCTTCCCCAGCAGCTACTTCGACGGCCGTAGTATGGACCAAGGTCTGCAGCGGATCAACGCCATACCTCGATGCCAGTGAGCTCTCGCGCTCCGTCTGTTCGCCGAGCTCATCAAATTGACTTCGCTCTCCCTCCCTCCCACAGGCAACAACTGCGTCGCCTGCAACGGTGGCGACCCAGGCGCCGCCGCATGTGACAAGTACGGTCAGGCAACGAGCTGGTGAGTCGAAGTCTGCACTTCTTCCGTCGCCTTTCCAACGCCGAGCTCACCTCTTTCTCCCTCACAGCGTGTCCGACGCCTACATCTTCGACAATGGACGGTGCCGCACCTGCGCTGAGGCGTTTAAGAACCCCGCCTACGCTACTTGCAATGAGCTCGGACCCTTGAGCTGGTAAGCGGCTTGTCTCCCTTCGCCGAGAGAACGACTCGGAGCTGACCTGTTTTTGGCGCTGCAGCGTGGAGGGTTGGCGCTTGGAGGTCTGGGGATGGGGTAAATACACTGTCACATACCGATGCGTCAAGGTATGAGCTTTGGAAGTGGGACGAGCCTGCAACGTGAGCGAGGTTTCGAAGAAAGGACGGCGCCGTGGTTGGCGAAGGGACAGGGAGGGCTGGGATCTGCTTGATGGTAAACACAAGACTTTGTCTGCCTATTGAAGAGTCCTTGGTGGAGAGTCCATGGAGGGTCAACGCTGTTCTTCTTTCCCCCTTCGCTTCGAATTCGGCGATGAGCTGATCTTGCTCCCTTCCCCTTCCAGCTAGCTGCTTTCCGTCTTCCGTCTTCCTCATTTCGACCACCGCCTGCTCTACCATTCTACGCCCTCGTCATCTCTACAGCTCACCGACTCCCCCTTCCCTTTCAACATTCTTTTGACTTCTCGGCACTCGCCTTCCTCGCCTGCTTGCCCACTCGGCTCCCGCTCGCTTCCCCTCCTTCCTCATCCAGTTCATCACCGTTCCCAAGCCAACGGGAGGGCTAGTCTGCTCGCTCCACGCCCTTCACTGTCGCTCAACGACGCCGTGCCTCGGCGCTCCCTTTGTAGCTCGCTCGGCCACAAAGAGCGGTCGACTGCTCGCTTGCAGGGCTGGCAAGAGGGATGCAAGACAGTAGGAAGCTGATGGTGCGACGAGCAAAGGGTACATAACAGCAGGTTTGTCCAATTTTTGCCTCTCTCTCTCTCTCTCTCTTTCTTTTCACTTCACTCCCCTCCTCCCGCCGAAATGGTCGCCTTCACCCCCATCGCTCTCCTTCTTTCTCTCTCGCTCGCCGTCTCAGCTGTTCCACTCGGGACTGCTCGAGTCAAGCCTGCCACTACCGAAGTCTGGAGCGTCGTCCCCACCACTTCAACCGCCAGCAAGACTTCCACCTCGACCTACTACTCGGCGACTTCGACGGCTGTCAAGTCGCCCAACTGCCCTGCTAGCAAGCCCTACTACATCGAGTCGGGTACGCTGCATCAATTGATTTTTCTTGATTCCCATCGCTGACCCTCTACCTCCACTCACAGCCAAGTCCTGCAGCTGCTTGCCGGACTTCGCCTACGCCGAGACTTGCTCGGTCAACTCGCAGGGCACCATCGTCCCTACCACTTGCTCATATGGCTACACTACTGGAGCAGTGAAGCTATGGTGTCAGCCGTGTGTGAACGGAGGCTATACATACGTCTACGGCCTGACCATTTCCATGCACAAGGACGTGCCCGAGTGCCAAGGCCTCGGATACACGCCCGCGACGACGCCCAAGAAGTGAGTAACTCTTTGAAGCTCTTCGGATCGTATTCACTGACTCCCTCCCGCTCCCACAGATACGTCACGCCTCTCGTCCCCTCCAACTACACTCCCCCGCCGACCACTACGCCGACCTCGACTTTCTCGGTCAGGGGAAGGACGAGCGCTGCGTAGAAAAGCCTCGGTCATCTTGTAGAATAGAGTCTTCAGAAGAGTTGAGCAAAATCGCTCTTCCATCCCAATCACTGCCTGAGCGAGAGAACGAGCAAGCCGAACGGCGAACGAGCTGCTTCCTCGCCGAAGCGCCCCTCCATCCCTTCGCCATCGGTCGCAAGCGAAAGATACTGGGAACAAACTCCTCCTCCGTCCTCCTTTTATTTCTATTCCACCAGCAACGAGCGAAAACGAATGAAAGAAACCCCTCGCCGCCTGCGCCAAATACCGAGTCGAGCGCCCTTCTGAGTGAAGAAGAGACACCTTTTCCACCTCTTTATCAGTCGACCTTAGCTTAGGTGAGCTTGGCGTAGCGGTCCTCTGTAACATCGAGGAGAGATTAGCAAGCGAATCAGGAGGAAGGGAGAAGTGCGGGAGCGTACCCTCGAGCTTGTAGCCGACAATGTGCCTGCGGGTGCAAACGGAGAGGGAGAGGGAGAACAACAGGGAGTGAGGTAGGAAAGGGAGGCGAAGGGGAAGCGATGGGAGGAACGAAGGGAGACGGTGGTCAGTGCTCCGCCGAAATGCTCGTCCGCCGTCTCGCCGACATGTCCCTTCTCGGGGGATCGCCCAGCGGCGTGTCGAATCAAAGCTCGGACTCACCTCCTGCCGATCATCTCTCCAATCTTGAAGACACCGTAGGCCTCGACGGCGTAGATGGCCACGCGCTTCCACTCGCCCGAGGTGTAGAGCTTCTGCCAGAACGAGGGGTTCTTGGCGTTGTTGAAGAATTGAGAGTCTGGTAAGAGTTGGGTTTCGGCGAAGGGGATGAGATGGAAGCGCGATTGGAGAGGAGAGCGAGGAAGGGGAGGGCAAGGCGAAGACCGAGGCAGCGAGGCGAGAGGGAACGGCGGATCGGAGTGGGAGGGGAGGAGGTTGGCGACCATGCGGTAGCCGAGTAGAGGTGGAAGGCGAGTGAGGAAAGGCAGAACCGAGGGTCAGCGCTTCGGCGAGCGAAGTACACCGAGAGAGCTCAAAGTCACGCACAGGTGTAGGTGAACTGGGAGACGGAAGGGGGCGACATCTTCTCGGCAACGTAGACCTGCTTGACGAGCTCCTTGGCGACGGCAGCCTATCGATAGTGAGGAGCGAGCCGAGAGCGGAGACGGATCGAACAGCGTGTTTTGAAGGGCGCGAAGTGGGGAGCGAGAGAGTCAGCTCTATAGGGTGTTAGAAGGGAGGAGGAGGAGCTCACGTTGTAGAAGATGGGCTCCTTGTAGGCTGTTTGAGTACAGAAGAAGCAGCAACGTCAGCTCACCGCGCCTCCCGCTATCCCACGCTCGCTTGGCTCGTCGTTCCCTGCCTGATGTCCCGACGAGACCCTTCTGTAGACCGGTAGACCCTCCTGCTCTGTACTCTACGCGCAGACCGTCAAAACTCACCTCCGAGCGAGTTACCAACGGTAGTGCCGACGGATCCAGCGAGCTTCTGCGCCTTCTCGAGGTAAGGGCCAGCGGCGGCCTGTACCTTCTCAGCGGCAGCCTGAGCGCCCTCTTTGGCTCCTCCAGCGACCTTTTGCGCTCCTTGCTTGGCCTGCTGCTCGGCCGAAGCGGTCGAGGCTTGCCTCACTTGGAGGCGAAGAGTTGAACGGATGAGCGAGCGCGAGAACATGCTGAGAGGAGGGCTGTAGGTGATTAGAACCACGGCGTTAGATTTGCTTTGAAACGCTCGTCTTGAAATCCTGTAGGTGAGCAGCTTACAGAGAAGCGGAGAGGGGGGGAGCGAGAGATGCAAGCGGGCGAACTCGCGAAATCAGACCTCTGTCCTGTACCTCATCATCTTTGCTAGCGGGATCGCTCTGTGGGCAGTTCAAGCTACTAGCAATCGCTTCTGTACCTCAGTACTGTTCAACGCCCTCTCTTCGCTCAAATCTCCACCTTCGCGCTTCCTCAGCCCTTCGCCCGCTCGCCGAGCAGATGACTTACAGCTCCAATACGGTCCAGCATAGCGCCTCGGGGCTACTGGAAAAGCTAGGAGCCAGCCAAAGAGCTCCCAGCTCGCCTGTACCTTTTCTCGGCGCACACTCGCAGCCTCCGCCGAACCACCTCCGCCAGCTCTGTAGGCCTCTGTTGGGGCCCAGGTAGTGGGAAAGCACAGAAGAACAGGTTGCTATATATCAAGGCCGAACGTTAAATCTTCAGCTGCATCACAACAGGACGACTCCTAGCAGCCCCTAGCTCGCCGACCGCCTTGCATTTCTTCGCCTTCGCGCCTTCTCTTCCTCCCACAACTTGGCCTCAACTTGGTCTCAACTCGTCGGCAAGGGATGGCCTGATCGACTACAGCAATGGTGAGCTTTCAACGTCCTCTAGCAAGCTCAACTGTCCTTCGAATCGCAACTCGCCGGTCGCCAAAGACGATAACTTTCGATGCCCTAGGCTCTGACATGACACGCTCTGCTTAGCTACGTGTTGGGAACATCATACACTGAAAATACAGAGGCTTTACCACTCCGGCACTCAAGGACAGCACAAGACACGGCAGGAGGAGAGCCGCTCGCTGACAATCTTTCTCCTCGCTCGTTCCACAGATACCGACGTCCTAGGGTACAGCTCGGACTATAGGACGATCCGGACGACCATCTTGCACAAAACACTGCTCGCCCGATTGACCTACAGCTCCCCTTCGCCCGCACGGAGGATATTCGGTCGACCGTCTTTCGCCTTCGCCATTTCATGACGAGGAGCCTGAGATACATCCCAGGGCTCGAGTCGGCTTACTGCTTGTCCTTTCTCGGGCCCCACCTCTCTACGCTCTCCCTTCAGCTCCAGGAAACCCAAACTAACCTGTGAGTCTCTCCTCCGCCCTCCTTCCTCCCTGCCCTTCCACGACACCCACCCGACCCAACGGCAATGATGCTTTCATAACGATTAGTCTTTCGGATAGTTCCTTCGGGAGCGAGACGACAACTGCATATATGACCTGAGCCTTTTCCTCCTTGCGACCCCCCTTCCCTTCGCCGAGCGTTGGAATTGGGGCGCAGGAGAGCAATCTTGAGCATGATGGATTGGAATGTAGTGCTGACTCGTTCTCGTCTTCTTCTCAGGTATCGCAGGGTTCTCATCGACGCTTTGGAGTAGGGATACAAGGGAAGCGCTGGATCGCCGAACTTTGGGTCGGGGAGCTTGCTGACCTTCGCTACGGGCTTGTGACGCTCATGAGCACACCACTGCAATCATCGCACTTTCCTATCGTCCTCTTCGTGCCCCGTGCCCTGCGAACCGCGAAATGGAGCCGTTGAAAGATCTCGGCGCTGGTCGGGCTCGCCAAACGAGAGAAACGAGAGGCGCTCTGCGCCGGAGAGCGATGCTGTAGATCGATACGCACTTTGGAGCGTCAGCTGCCGACGGTGCTGATGCTAACGTATCGCCGCTGGCTCAGTTGAGCGCCGCCCGCGAAGCGAAGGAGGCTCGGCGAACCCTCCTTTCTAACGTTGACCGTCCTACAGCTGTAGAACAACCCACCCTAGCGACTAGAGATCTACATAGCGCTCTCTCCTCTTCACCTCACCATCTCTCGGTCGCCTACACTGGAGCTCAGGCTGGGCAGACCGAAGACGCAGCGACGAGCGCCTAAAGCCTCTCTCTCTCCTACCGCTCACCTCGTCTTTCACTCGTCACCTCCGTCGAGCTGTAACCCATCAAATCAGCGCAACCTCACTCTAAGCAGCTTCAGCCCAACCGCTCATGTTCTCCGGGAAAGCTAGGAAAGCTCAAGAAGCGGTTCAAGGCTTGGACTTCTCACAAACCGCTCGCGATGCCTCTAATTATGCACTCGGACAGCTAAGAGAGCTGGGATTAGGCTCAGAGCTCAGCGCCATGGCTTTCGGTGAGCTTTCGTCTCCCCCTCGAACGTTCAACGGACGAGCTCCACACGCGCGCTTGAGCTAACCGAGCTTGCTTCGCTACAGATCCCGTGCAGAGCTTGTTGGCCGTCGGTACGGCTGAAGGAAGGCTGTTTGTCTTTGGTGGACCGGCGGTGGAAATTAGCTGGGATGTTGGAAGGCCGGTTAAGATTCGTCACTTGGCTTGGAGGGCGGGGAGTGGGTTCTTGGGGGTTGTAGGTGAGTTTGAGGAGGCGGGGATTGCTCTAAGGATGGAGCAGGATAAGAACTGACGCTAACAAGCAACGCAGACTCGAAGGATACGCTCTCGGTCTACGATCTCGGTCGACTGGACAAGGGTCGGCCGTTTAGGGATTCCTCCTTGAGCATGAGGAGCAACATCACGTATGTAGTGCTCTAGCTCTGCACCCACTTCCTCCCAATTCCTCGCTAACGCTCCTCGCTCCTCAACAGCTGCCTCGAATCGCACCCTCTCCTCCCTTTCCTCTTCGCAGGCGGCAAGGATGGTACCGTTGACGTCTACGACTTGGATCGCGGCTGTCTAGCTCGAGAGGCGAGGGTACCGAACCTGTGGTACGCGCAGGAGGAGATTCTGCGGAGGAGCGGAGTGCAGATTGAGAGGCGGCATATGTGAGTTGGTCCTCGGCGCGAGAAGAGGAGGACAAGGGCTGACGATCTGCATCCACAGTCCCGTCTGCATCGACGTCAAGATTCATCCTACCGATTTGAACCTTCTGCTTGTCGCTTACGAGGGAGGAGTGTCGCTATGGAACATCGCCGAGCAGCGCGCCGAGCTCAATTGGGAGTGTGAGTGGAGGATCTCGCTCGCTTTGAGGGTCAAGAACTGATCCGACTTCTTCTTTAGTCATCATCCCTCCCGGTGCTCCCGGTGGAGGCAACGATAGCGAGGAGGTGCTTTTCTCTGAGCGTCGGCCGGTCGTGACTTGCGTTGCTTGGCGACCAGATGGTGCGCTCTTCTCGAGCTTCAGTACCATCCTGCGCTCAGCTCACCCTTTGATCCATTCGAACAGGCCTCGTCTTCGCCGTCGGTCACGAAGACGGCTGCATCTCGTTCGCCTCAGTCGCCGATGAGCTCGCCATTGACATTCGAACGATTGAGCGCGCTTCCGTCAACAAAACGACCGAGGAGGACTTGTTTGGATGGCAGGGACAGGGTGAGGGACAGAAGAAGCTGTCGGGGAGGGAACCCGTCTTCAAGCTTGCTTGGAGTGGCTTCCCCGAGGAGACGATGCTGAGTCGAGCAGCGGCAGCGTGGAGCGGAGCGGGAGGATCGGCGCCAACTTCACCAAATCCGACTTCACCGACTTTTTCGCCTTCCCTCGGCTCTTCAACGGCTCCCTCGCCCGGCACGACCATCCTCACCATCCTCGGCGGACTCCTTCCCTCCGATCCTCCTGGGATCCATCTCCTCGAATTCCCTGCTTACGCCGCTCCCTCCCTCGCACCCACCACCACCTCGAAGGGAAACATCCCTGCTCCCACTCGCGATGCTCTCAAGTCCTCCCTCACTCCCCTCTCGCACCACCTCTACCCTACCTCAACCCCGCCCGAAGACTTCCTCCCCCTGCCTCGCAACTCGCCATATTACTCCAACGCTTACGATCCCACCGCTCTCATCATCACCACCGGCACCAATCCTCGGTACCCCGTCCTCCCCTCGGCGCAAGCCACTCGAGGCATCGAAGCCTGGTCTTTCCCGCCTTCGCTCTCGCATGCGCCCATCTCGCTTCGCCTCCCCGGCTCGCTCGCCTGGGCTGGTGGAGGCACCTGCACCTCCATCGAATGCATCAACATCCCTACCCTCTCCTACCGTCGCATGCTACACCAATTCGACATGGAGGACGAGATGGGGGATCGACTCCCCCTGCGAGGAGGCAAGGCACGGCCCGAGAGGCGCCCTTCCCGACAAGGCCTCACTCCTCCAGTCGACAACATGCCTCGAATTCTCGTCTCTTCGCACGTCGACCTCACCGTTCGCTTTTGGGACGTTTCGAGCCATCTCTTGCTCGCGCCCAAGGCTGCTCCCGGCTCGGCGCCGCTCGATAATAAGCTGAGCAAAGAGTTCCCGAGGCCATTGAGGCATTTAGATTGGTGCTTGGGAGACGTATTGAGGGATCAGAGGAGTAGTGGATTGGAGGCGGCGAGGTTGTGGAGGGAGAGGCCGTGGGAGTTGGAGATTGAGACGGTTAGCTTGGCCGAGGAGACGATGGAGCTGGCCGCCATGCTGTCTACAGGGGATGTCATCATTGCTAGGTGAATTCTTTCGCTTGCGTTTCGTGACGACGTAAAGCTGACGGATTGTCATCGTGAACAGGCTCGGCTACGGCGACAAGCGAGATCCCCTCTCGGTCGAATACGCTCGAGCAGGAGCAGAAGACGACCTGCACGACAACGTCAACTCTGCGCTCGAGTCCCTCTCCCTCGACGGACCCGATCCCTCGGCTCCACCAGCTCCCATCCTCCCTCCCCCTTCCTCCAAATCACCCTCCCTTTCCTCTCAGTCACGCCGCTTCTCCACTCGCCGTCGCTCCTCCTCGACCGCTACTGGCGCCTCTCCCTCCCACGACCTCGAACTCCAAGACCACTATATCGACCTCTCACTCATCCCTTCCCCTCGTCCCTTCCACGACGGATGGCGTGCCGTTGGCGGCTTCCTCCTTCCTTCCTCTCCTTCGGCGACGAGCAAAACATGCCTCGAGCTGTCGGATATCGGCTTCCTCGCGGCTTCGAGTGAGAACTCGCTGATTATTGCCGATATGAGGGGACCCGAGGTGCTGTTGGTGGATACGCCGGGGAGGGCGACCGAGGGCGGCAAGGGCAAGGGAAAGGCGAGGAGCGATTCGAGCGCCATCACGAGCTTAAAGTGGACCATCAGTCCCATCAGCGAAGGTGAGTGATGCTGAGTTCTATTTGATCGAACGAGAGCTGCAGCTAACCCCTTTCTCGCCCTCACAGATCACGACCACAACCCCCGACTCATCGTCGTCCAAGCCTCTGGTCTCACTCGCGTGTTCGAGCTCGCCTCGGTCGGCGGCACTTGGCATCTCTCCGACTCCATCTCCTCCTTCTCCCACGACTCGGTCGCTTCCTCCTTCGCCACCTTCGTCCTCGACAAGCACGGCCGAGAGCTCCTCGCTTCCCCTGCAAACCTCCAACTCGCCCTCGCTCATCAATCCAACTTTGAGTCAAGGGACGGTATCGAGGGCAAAGGAGCGTTTACGAGCCTTTGGATCACCGTCAACTCCACCACCATCTCGGCCTACTTCAACATCGATGGACCGAGGACGGCGCAATACGAGGGAGGCGAAGGGTTCGAGAAGGCGGAGATTTGCTACAGGAATGGCGCCCCCGTGCTGATGGTGCAGGCGAGGAATAGGCAGATTACGGCGTTTAGCTTGCCTGATTTGGTGCAGGTGGCGAGGATGACCTTTGACGCGGCGATTCAGTGAGCTCTTTCTCGCGCACTCCCCTTTCGTTGGTTCGCTAACCGCCCTCTTCTCCTGCAATCTAACAGCACCTCGGCAGGTCGCATCTCCTTCAGCGCCGATGGCGACCTCATCCAACACATCGATCCCCTTCGCATTCGCCTCTACACCACCGGCGACATTGCTCGACCGGCCTTTCCTCCTCGCCTCGAGATTTGGGACCCGACGATCCCCGTTCCGTGGCAGACGGGTTTGCTCGGAGGTGTAGCGTCGACCCTTTCGTCATTCTTTGGCGCGGGACACGGAGCAGCCGAGATCGAGGGGATTCGTCAGTCGCCCTCCCTCGGCTTTCGCAATCTAGCTCGGCTCGCTGATCTCCTCTTCGCATTCCCTACAGTCGGCGGACCCAACCGCCCTCCACCGAAAGTTCGTCAACGTGCCACAGCCGCCGCCCCTCCCCCTCAATCCTCCTCGACTTCCTCCACTCGCACTTCAACCCCTCGCCCTCGTCCTCGAACTCAAGCGGTTCAAGCCGACGCCGATTCGACTGTAGGAATCGTCGCGCAGACGCAGCAGGCTTTGGCGCAGAGGGGAGAGTATCTCGGGTACTTGCAGGAGAGGTTGGGCTCGGTGAGTGGAAGCTTTTGATCGAGGGTGATGAAGTTCGAGGAGGGGCAAGCTGACATGCTTCGTGTGAACAGATGGCGGACGATGCGGCCAAGTTTGCTTCCGAGACCAAGAAGTCAGCGCAGAGGGAAGCGGCGAAGAAGACGTTGGCGAGTGAGTCCCTTTCGAAGCTCGGCGATGGCGACGAGATGCTTCGCAGCGCTGACGTCTCCCTACTCACAGGTGGATGGACCTCGCTCTGGAACAAGTAGATGTACACAAGTAGATGTACATATGCTGCTCCAATGCATGGACGATTGACTGTTGTGCTCTCGCTCGAGCCAGCAGCGAAGGAGAGAAGGTGCTCGCTTCGCTGCTCCCTCTGCGACCGCTTCTCAGCGCATCAAGTCATCGAGTTCCTCCTCCAATTCATGATAGAGTCAATTGCTGCAAAGCCCGCGATAGCACAAAGTCCCTCGCTAAGGGTGCCCCTTAGCTTCCGCCTCTTGCTTCGCCTTTCGCCTGACCTCCTCCGCCTTCGTCTTGATCTCCTCTTCGTTGACCTCGTCCCGGAGAATCACCTCCTTTGACTCGATGATGTTGTGATTGGTGCCGAGGTGGAAGTTCGGCGTGAAGCAAGTCAGCACGAGGGGGAGGACGGAGAGCACGAGTGCCGGGAGGTAAAGAAGGAGCTTTGAGGTGTCGTCGTAGGCTAGAGGAGTGGAAGAAGAACATAAGGGAAAATATCGAATCGGCGGGAAGAGTGCAGGGCTCTAGGGTCAGCTCAGAGCCTCGGAAGGACAGCGAAGAGAGCTCGGCGAAGGCAAGAACTCACCTTCGATGACAGCAGCTCGCACCTCCGGCGTAGAGAAGCGAGCTGAGGTAATAGAGCCGTAGATCGTCGCTGTTTCTTGGTCGGAAGCCAGTCCAGCGAGACGTGTGGCGAGGTTATTAGGCATGCGACTCGTCCACCTGTGGTTCGGTCGAAAGGGGAAAGATCAACTCGAGCGCAAGAGCTCGAAGAACAAGACGGAAACTCACACAGCACCAGCAATAGCGGATCCGACCGCGCCGCCCAGACCGGTGAAGAGCGAAAGGAGGGAGATAACTGTTGCCTACGAAGAACGCCGAGGGAGGCTCAGCGGGAGGTGTCGCCGAGATTGCAAAGCGAAGCTCACCAAGTCGGCGTGAGGGACTGAAGCTTGACAAGCGGTCTGTGATGCAATTACTAAGAAGGCTCCCTGTAGGGAACCGCGGGTCAGCGCTCAATTCCACAGAGAAAGGAGGGCAAGTGAAAGAACTGACTCCGCCCGAGACGAGAAGCTGCGCCATCACGAGAGCAGCGTCGGTAGCCTTGTCTCCAGTAGCGTAGTAGAGGATACCCATTCCTCTGTAGTACAACGAGATTGTTAGGACTCGCAAGGCGACGGACGGGTGGGAACCCTCACATGAGCCGAACTGCGATTCCTCCCAGCTGCGAAGCCTTGTAGCGGTGGGTGTAACGCAGTACGAGGCCAGCGACGAGCGAGAAGAAGCATCCGCATACATTTGCTGAGTTAACAAAGAACGTATAGTTGCGGGTAGACCAATCACGAATCTGTTCAAGGGAAGAGGTCAGCGCCGAAACTTGCCTCAGAAGCTCTCCTTCCACACTGAGGGCGAATGATGACGTACCACATAGACGTAGCTAGAGTAAAACGTGTTGGCCAGGTAGAAAGAGAGGAAGTAAAACACGTCTGCGCCACAACAGAGGAGGAAGGTCCTATTGGCGATGCGCCGAGGCATGAGGGGATAGGGTGCCCAGCGGAACTCGTACTGGAGAAAGACGGAGGGGGAAGCAAAAGTGAGCGCTTAAATCGAGTTGAGAGCCGCTGTCCTGGACTCACTGCGGTGAAGAGGATGAGGAGAACGATGCCGACGACCTCCATCGCAATCATCGAGGGGTTGCTCCAGCCACCGAGAGCCGACGCCGAGAGAGTGAACGGAAGTAGAATGAGAGACCAAGCGAATCCGAGGAGGATGAGACCAAAGCCTGGAAACAGGACAGGAGGGAGAGGGTGTAAGCCGAAGGTCTGAATTGTTCGACGCTGAACAAAGACTGAAGAGGCAAGACCCACCGTCCATGTACATGAAGGTGTCGTAAGTTCGTCGGGAAAACGTTTTCTCTTCCTGCTTCTTTGTGACCTCGTCGAGAGCGAACGCAGGGGAGGCAAGCGAGACTGCGCCGAGCTTGACGGCCTTTATATCGGCCCAGAAGAGAACGAGGAGAGACGGAGCCATGGTGACGGGGATGATGATGCAGACTGTAACACTCAAGCACCGGGTGAGCCCTCCAAAGCCGAGCGAAAGGGGGAGATAAGGCGACCTACACATGCTATAACCCCATCGCCAACCGCTGAGGCTGATGTCGTCCGTAATGTAGCCGCTGATGAAGGCGTTGACGATGTAGGGTGACGATACAATCGCCGCAGCCATTCCACGCCACTGTGGCAGGAGGGAAAGGCGTCAACTTCGAAGCGACAAGATCTCGACCGAGCGCCGAGCACCGAGAAGCGAGGGGAAGACCTCACCTGTAGGTCGGTGATGTCGCTGATGAGGATGGTGGTGATCATGTCGAGTCCCGTTTGACCGAATGTGAGGATGACTTGGCCAGCTGCGACGGTGCTGACCGAGTTTGAAGCTGCGAGGAGGATCAAGCCGAGCACACTGTTCAAGGGAAAGGCTGTCAGCTCGGGCTCGGGCGTTGATCTCCAATACAGACTCGAATCAGTGAGAGCTTCAAAGGCCACTCACTACAGAGCAAGAGCATAAAGGAACGCGATGGGGCGGGAGGAAAGGTCGGCGATTTTGGCGATGAAGGGTCGGCCTACAGATGAGATGATGGTGGTGACGACGGTGATGGTTCCGAGGGTAGAATGGTTACCAAAGTTTGAGGTGGCGAAGGGGAGGTATACGTAGAGGGTGTTGTTGGCGAGCGAGGCGGCGTAGGCGATGAGCGCGCTGCACAGAGGGAGGGCAATTTAGTCGGCTTTCCCGAGGTCGCGGAAGGTTGAAGACCTACATGGATGCGTAGAGTAGGTAGATCTTCCATCCCTTGCCAAAGACAATGTCTGGAAGTCACAAGTCAGCGTCAGCGACGAAGAGATCGGGAACTTGAAGGAGCGAGCCGAACTCACTAAGTGCTTCAATGCGAGAGACTCCCTGATTGTGCCCGTTGAGATCTTCAGTAGCTGTTTTGACATTGTCGTTTTGCGCCTTCTCCGAGTCTTGCATCGCAGTCTTCTCCAGCGAGGATCGAGGGGAAAGCTCAGCTCGGGGAAGCTCTTGAATCGCAGTCGAAGGAGGGCCCATGCTTTGGAGAGGATACGAGAAGTGAAAGCTGGAAACACGCCGAGCTGCACACATCACCAACTCGGCCACTCATCCCTGCCCCCTCCGAGTTGCCTCGAGGCCGATAGGGTAGAGGGAGCGCGACTTAGCAAAATCGCGCTGCCTCGGTCGTCGACCTTCTCCTCCTCGCGAGAGGTCCTTTTGGCTTGCAGAGGCGCACGAGAGCGGCATGATTCGGCGATACGTTCGCTCGCAAGAGTAGAGAGCACTCTCGACCAGCTCGAAACTCCCCCTAAGCTCTCACATCCCATCTCTCACTCGGGGACCTCGCTCCTCGCCGACCGAGAAAGCTCATCAATGACCGAAGAACCCTCTCTTGCATCCCCACCTCAAATCTACCTACTACCCTTCTTTCCCTTCTCGGTTCCCCGAGGACGCTCCTTGACGACCATCTTATTACCGTTCTTGGCGTGAGGAGGGCGAGTGCGAGTTCCTTTGGCGCCGTTGCCCCAGACGTCGACGGGGTGGTTGTTACCCTTGGACTTTCCTCGTCCTCCTCCGTGAGGGTGGTCCGTGCTGGATGGGGAGAGAAGGGAGTTAGTGGGGTGCGAGAGGAGCGAGGAGAGGAGGGAGCGCCGAGTCGAAGGGAAAAGCCGAGATGAAGAGGGAGGGTGGAGAGACAAGGTCGTGTGATGGAAGCTCGAAAAGCGAGGAAAAGGAAGAGAGACACTCACGCGTTCATAGCCACACCACGACTCTGCGGCCTAAAGCCCAACCACCTCATCCTTCCAGCCTTTCCCAAATTCCGATGCTGGTGATCGGGGTTGCTAACCGTTCCAATGCTAGCGACGCACTCCAATCCCACCAATCGCACCTCACCACTGCCGAGCCTGACCTGGGCGTGCTTGCCGCTGGGACTGCTAGCCGAGATGATGCGAGCCGAGGAGCCGGCCGAGCGAGCCAGCACGGCGGGTCCAGTGGGGGAGAGGGTGATGCCGTAGATGAGGGTTCCGACGGGGATGAGACGGAGGGGGAGGCAGTTTCCGGGGCGGATGGCGATGGAACGGAGGACTCCGAGGTCGATTTGAGCGAGAGCGGGAGCCGTCGACTTGCGCGCTGGTGAAGGGGTGGGGAGGTCGGGGAGAGGCGCGGTGCGAACGCCTGGGAGGGAGGGAGTGGGAGGGAGAACGGTTTGAGGTGCGGATGGGTCGGCGTCGGAGGTGTGGGTGGGGGAGGAGGTCGAGTCGACGGTGAAGGATTCGGGGATGCCAGCGCGGAAGGATTGCACCGTGTCGCCTTGACGGAGCTCCTTGGGCGCGAGGATGTAGGAGAGGTTGCCCGTCTCGCGGTGCTTGATGAGGGCAATGTGCGCCGAACGTCCTGGGTCGTACTCGATGCGAACGACCTCCTGCTCGCCCGTCTCGTGGCGATGGAAGTCGACGAGACGGATCCTCCTCCTGTGTCCTCCTCCACGAGCACGAGTAGTAATCTTTCCCTGGTCGTTCCTCCCTCCGGTCGAGCGCTTGGCGACCGTCAAAGGACGATGAGGGTCTCCCTTATGCAGGTGCTCCGAGATGGGCTGACGGAGCTGGCGAAGGGAAGGAGTGACGGGCAAGAACGTCTTGAAGGCCGATTGACCCGATTTCTTGGAAAAGGTGAGAATTCGGCGAGGTCTGGTGCCGTCGGCGGAAGGGGTTGAAGGGGAGGAGGAAGGCTTGGAGAGATGGGATGAAGTGGAGAAGAGACGAGAGGTGGAAGGGAGGGAAGGGGTCAAGCGCAGAGTACGACTGAGCGAGGCCATGATGTGCTACAGAATTGGGACCAGAAGGTCAGCTCTCGGCGCTCAAGGGAACGTATCGAAGCGTCTTTGCTAGGCCGTCCGAGTCGAGCCGTCTCTGCTAATCTCCTACAGCTTGTAACCGCTCCTTGCGCATGTAGGACGATGTATAATGTACTGCAGAATGAGCTTACCTGGTCCGTCTAAGCTGACAAGGCCGAGTAGGCGCTGCTCCTCTTGTGGCTTTTTTGCTGGCAGCGAGACGAGCAAGCGCGGAGGGGCTCGGAGTTGGACCTCGACGATGAGAGCTGTAGCTAAGTAGCTGTAGTAGGATAGCTTGTCCTTGCTCCTGCTACGCTGCTTAAACGGTTGACGAGGTACAAACGAGGTGAATGTTAGGAGGGCAACCCGTCTCGACTTGGACGCGCTCGACGTCGCTCGACTCGCTTCGGCCAAGGGTCTGTCTCCCGCCTCTTCGTTCGTTCGTTGTCAAGGGTCTAATCAGCTACAGAAGCGATGGAAGCACCACCCAACCCCTTCAAGCTAACGCTACGCCTGGGCCAACAAGCTACAGCTCCAACTCCCTCTAAACTCCCTCAACAGCTCGCTTCCTCCGCCGCTTCGGTCGCAACCCTCTCGCCGGCATCAGAGTTTGACGATCCAATGACGGGGGGAGGGGCTACAGGTGCAGGAGCAGTTTCAGATGCAGGTTCAACTACAGCTACTCCTCTCCCATCTGCCACGCTCGGAGCTGCAGGACAAGCGCCGCCCGCTGGAGTTGGATCGACCGCACCGTCGGTCGTAGCTGCTGGAGGAGCCAAAGGTGCTGCTGCTGCTGCCGGAGCCAAAGTACCGGGCGAGAAGCCCAAGAGGAAGCGAGCGCCCAAACGACCGCCTGGAGAGCCCGGTCCAGGAAAGGCGTGGAGGAAGGGATTGAAGGGGTGAGTCCACAGCGTGATCTAGTACATCTGTGTATGATGAGCTGACGCTTCGCTCTGCTACAACAGAACCCTCGCCGCCGGAACGGGAGCTGGTACGTCGGCTCGCGAGCGCGCCGAAGCCGATCTCGCCTCATCTTGCTCTCCGCTAACTGTGCTTCAACGCAGCCGCCGCTGGAGCTTCCCCAGCTCGCACTTCACCCTCCGTCTCCCGCGCTGGCTCGACAGCAGGAGGCGCCGGACCTTCAACCCCTTCGGGCGGAGGCGCAGGAGGACTGCATGCCATCGGCTCGGTGCCCAAGATTGCGACCTCCTTCCTTCCTCCTTTGGCTTTGGATGTCAAGACGCCAAGACCGAGGCGATGGAGCGTCGGTGTCAAGGAGTTGAAGAGTGTGACGGGCGCAACGCTCAAGTTTAGGAGCTGGCGAGGAGGTGAGTTCGTCGGAGCCTTGCCGAGGCTTTCAAGTCTCTCTAAATAACTCTTGCTGACATCTCTTGCCCCTCTCGAACAGCCTCTTCGTCCGCCTACGCCGAATCTCGCCGTCCCCCTTCCCCCGACCCCTCGCTCGCTCCCTACCAGCCCTCCCCCTCCGCCGCCTCATCCCCCGCGCCGACGGGTCCAGGAGGAGGCTACTCGCCTTACAACCCTACCGCTCTCGCCACCCCTCAAGCCTACGCTACTGGCCCTCCAACCTCCGCCCCGCTCACAGGACTCGGCGCTTCCTCTTACGCTACCGCTCCTGCTCAACTCCCTGTCGCTCCTTCGCCGGTACCTTCTCCAGTACCAACACCAGCACCGGCCGCAGCCACCAATGGTGCACCTCCATCCGCCTCGAACGACCTCCCTCCTCAACCTCAGCAACCACCCTTCCACGCCCCTCCAGCACCTCAAGCACCCCCTTCCGCCGCCATCCCCGTCGCTCAACCCAACCCACAACCCTTCCCCGAACCTCATCTCGCACCATCTACCGCTCAGCAGCAACTCCCCTCGGCGCCCGCTCAAACCAAGCCGCTGCAGCACGCCTCGATCGAAGCGCAGGCGCAGGGAGTCCCTCCTCTGCCACAGCAGGTGGAGAAAGTGCAGAGTGGGTTCAGTGGTGCGGGTGGGACGAGTTTGCTGAGTTGAGCTTTTGGGGCGAGTAGGAGAGTTGAGGAGCAGGGGAGGAGGGACTTGTCGATAGCGCCGTGTGTAGGATCTTTGCAAGAGATGTGCAGTGCTTTACCGTGCTTTCGTTGTGTTTCACGCTCTCACTACTTGCGTGGAGTGAGGAGAGATGAAAGGGAAGGGTGCAGGATTCTGAGGCTGCTCGGCGCCGAGGGAGGAGAGCGGGAGCGAGGAAGGGGAAGTTCGGTCGGCCGCTGGCGGGAGGGTATGAGGCAGCTGAGCCGAGAGTGACAGCAGGCAATGCATCTTTCTACCCGCTGGAAGCAGCGTGACGAGCAGTGTTCGAAGCAGAGGTGGAGGAGAGCGAGAGGAGGAGATCTGGAGAGCTCGTCGCCGAGCAGAGAAGTCAGCGAGGATGAGGAGCAACAGCTCGCTTCAACTCAGTTGCAGGATCTGAAAAAAGGCACAAAGGCTTCATTCACTCTTCTTGGTCCAGCCGAGCTTCAACTACAGCGAAAAGGCTGCTTTCCGGCCGCTGCTCGAGCGCCGAGCGCCGAAGTCGAACTACTGAACGAAGGCATGCAGAGCAGCAGAACTCTCACAGATGAAAGGCACAGATTCTACAAGCTACCCCGTTAGAGCGAGGACCAGAGAGATGAGGCTTTAAAGCCGAAAGAAAGGGGCTCTGCGACTTGGGACGAAGGGCTGAGCGACTCACGAGACTTGGCCTCTTCCAAATCCTCGCTGCACCACATCACACATCGCAATCAGCAGGGATGCTCTCGGCTCGTCTTTTCCTCGCCTCGATCGCCTCATTCTGCACCTTAGCAGCCGCCACTGGACAGCAACAGCCTCTGATGGCGCAGGACGGTCCTTCGCCCTTCACGGCGTCCAAACCCGATTTGGCGGCTCTCCTCACTCGCTCGAGCAAGACGAGCATGTTCTACGACTACGCTAGGGATAGCTCCACCGTATCCAAGCTGCTCGCCGCCCCTTGGATCGGCTCGGGAACCAAATCCACCGTCCTGTGCCCGCTCAACTCGGCTATCTTCGCACTCTCGCGCAAACCACACCAAGGACCGCCTACCGTCGATGATGCTGGGACCATCATTAGTAACAAGATGCTCGGCGGAAGCGAGGAGGAGGAGAAGGAACGAGCGGCGTACTTGGAGAAGTGGGTCCAGTTGCATATCGTTACGGATGTAGTAGATCTCGATGGAGAGGGATGGGAGGGCAAGGAATGGCAGACGCTCGTCGACGAGAGGAAGGTCTCGTTCGCCGTCAGTGGGGAGAACGGCGAGGGAAGGAAGGTGTTGCCCGGGAATCTCGAGATTGTGGGCGTTGAAGAGGCGAGTGTCTGGCTCTGTAGCGCTTCGGAGCTCCGCGTTGACCTTTTACACTCTACAGGCCAGCAACGGACTCCTCCTTCTCATCGCCGGCACCCTCAGCCTCGAGCAGGAGTAGTGGACCGCGACGCCGATTGTTGAAGCCGAGCTGTTTGTCGAGGTGGATTCCTAGTTGTACGAAGTCCTTATAATGCTTGCTTGTTAATTTGATATGTATCTGTACCTATTTCGCGCGCCGAGTTCTCTAGAGGATTCGTTCGACCTGCTCGCTCTCGCCTAATCTCTCGCCGAGTCGAGTCGAGGGACAGATGCGAAGGTATAGGAATACGCGTTACTCTCACTACAAAGCTTCAAGCCTCAAGCTCGACTACTCAATACCTCGCCACCTCCTTCCTGTACTGCACGAAGCCCGTCAGGTTCTCGAGAGCACCGTCGGCGCGGCTTCGGAGTTCGGGGAACTTTTTGCGGTCGAGCTTCTTGGCCTGTGGTGGGAGGGAGATAGGAAGAGTCAGTAACGGTCTTCAAGGGGGCTCTTGGCCTTTCAAGAGCGAGCCAGCCTGGCAAATCGAGAGACGAGAACATCAAAACTCACGGCGGCCCTAACACCAGCAACACTTGCGTCCAACCTCTGCAAGAAACCCTTCTCACGGAATACGGGAACGTCATAAGGCGCCTCCTCGTCCGAGTAGAGATCGATGAGCGAGTCGATGGCTTGGAGGAGGACTTCGGGGGTAGGGGAGAGGGGGGAGGGAGTCTTGCCGTTGGGGAGGAGGGAGAGGAGGAAGAGACCGATGGACTGTTGGAGGGAAACGAGGGGGTTGAGTAGTTGGGACGAGAGCGAGGGCGAAAGGAAAGAAGTCAGCGTCGACCGAGCCGAAAGAGAGCATTCGACAACCCACCTCGTTCTCCTCGGCGGGAACTTCCTCGCGCCTTCCGATCCAGCCGAGAGCACCAGCGATGCGCACGCGAACGGCCTCCCCGGCGGGAGTAGCGAGAGTGGCGTAAGGGTGCGAGAACATGGTGATGAGGAAGGGGGTGGTCGAAGGGCCGACGATCTGTGCGATTGATTGGAGGTGAGAGGAGGAGAAAGCGAGGTCAGCTTTCCGCACAAAAGAACGCGAAAGAAAGTTCGAAACAACTCACCAACTTGCCCTCCTCTCCCAACCCAATCCTCGCCATTCCCCAAGCGGCTCCCACTCCAGCTCCAACAACCTCCATCTTCCTCTGCTCCACCTCCTCCACATCTCCCTCCTTACCACTCTCAACACTCTTGGCACCCTCAGCAGCACCCTGCACCAATCCCAACGTCGCTTCCCACACCTGCTGCAAATCACTCTGCTGCTTCTCCGAGGAGAGGAAGGAAGAGACTGACTCGGAGGATGAGGCACGAGAGAGTGTGATGTAGAGGTTGTTGAGACATTCGAGGGAGCGGACGTGCAGGGTGGTGAGGATGTCGGCGATGGGGGTGAGGAGGGCGGGGAGGTCGGCGGTGCTCGAGGGGGTCGAGGAGGTGGCATCGGAGGTGGGGAGGAGAGTGGAAGGGGCGGTGGTGGGAGTGGTGTCGGTGGGTTGGCGGAGGAAGGAGAGAGGAGTAGGGTGCGCGAGCTTGAGGAGTTGGAGAGGGAGGTCCGCGAAGAGGGAGAGCGCCGAGGAGGAGAGCTCGACTACTGGTTCCTCCTCCTCACCGGCCATCATCCCATCATCCTCCTCCTTGGGAAGCTGTTTCCTAAACACTCCATCGGCGGGGACGTCGTCGTCCTCATCCATGCCCATCTCGACGTCTCCCTCGCCATCTACAGCGATGCCGCCCCATTCCTCGTCGTCTTCGTCCATGGAACCGAGTCCCTCGGCGTCGAGTGTCGCGCACCACTCGCCGAGAATCTCGAGTGAGAGTTGCAGAGTCGAAAGTTGACGTTCGATCGAGGCGAGCTTGATGGCTTGGGCGGTGGAGGCGGCCGAGGGGGCTTCGACTAGCTTGGGGTCCTGTGGTTGCGAAGTGAGGAGTGGTTAGCTTCGAGAGGATCACGAGAGAAACGAGAACGCAGGCGAATCCCAAACGCACCATCTCGGAATGAGTCTGCACGCTAGCAGCCGCGGCGGCGTTCAAATCCGTCGCCACGAGACTGAGCAACAATCCTTGACTCTCCTTCAACGTCTCCCTCATCTCATCCCTTCCCAATCCCTTGCCACCAGCCTTGGTCAACTCGAGCAAAATGCCAAAAGCCAACACTCGGAGTTGCAGCCAGTCTTCGGCGTCGGAGGTGGGGTCCGAGGCGGCGTGGGAGTCGGTGCGGGCCGTCTTTTGGGTTGGTGGGGTGGAGGTGGTGAGGATTGAAGTGAGGGAGGGGAGGAGCGGTGATTGGAGGAGGAGGAGGTGGGAGGTCGGGTTCGAGGAGAGGAAGGCGTGAAGGGTTTGAGCTGTTGGTGTGGCAGAGGGATTAGCGGAGAGAGTAGAGAAGGGTAAAGAGGTCAAAACTCACCAGCTGAAACTGCTACAAAGAGTGGTACTCGTTCCCTCTTGGCCTCATCGGCCTTCTTTCCCTTCTTGCTCTTCTTGCCCTCGACATCCATGCCATTCTCCTCTCCCAACGCACTCAATCCCAAAGCTCCCTCATCCAAGTAGGCCAACGCAAACTCGACAATCTTGTCGGCATGAGCGTTGAGCGAACCGAGAATCTTGGTAGTGCTCTCGGCGAGACACCACAAGAGCATAAAGACGTTCTCGCTCCAATCCCAAAACATGCGACGACGTTGCTCGTTCTTGGCGTTTTGGATGTCTACTTGTTTCCTCTGCTCGGCGGTAGCGGGGAGGGTGGGCTTGAGAGGTTCGGCGGGAGGGAGGAGCATCTCGTGCACTCGGGGAGCGAGGAGGGGGACGTGGGTGGACATGAGGGGGAGGAGGAGTCGCTTGTTGTGCATCTCGGAGACGATTGAAGAAGGGGACGTGACGGCCAAGTTGCGGAGAGCGCCGAGAGCTTCGACGGCGACGGATTCTTCGGCGTCGGTCAAGCGTTCAATGAGGAGGCCGATCAAGTTCTTGGAGAGGAGGAGACGGAGGGTGACGGGTGGGAGAGTGAGGAGAATGTTGGATAGAGCGGCCTGTAGTGTTGTAACTCGGGGGTTAGCTCTCTTTCGCTCCGAGGTTGAAGCACAGAGAGGAAAACGAACTGAAGCCCAAATGCGCTCGTCTGGTTTGTCTGATCTGAGTTTGTCCAACAAGTTTGTAACTTCTGCTTCCTTTTTGCCAACTTTTTTGCCCTGCTGTTGCTGCTGTTGCTGAGAAGGAGTTGGTGATTCATTCGAGGTTTGCGCTTGGTTGGAGTCTTGAGGTTGAAGGGGAGCAGCTGAAGCTTGTAGACGAGCTGTGCGAACTCGCTTGCGGTGACGAGGTGCTTTAGGCATAGCTGTAGGTTGATAGGATATGAGAGAGACGAGGTGAGAGTTGAAGCGAAGAGAGGAAAGGGCTGGGGTTGGACAGAGACGCACTTTCAAGAGGGGAAGAAGAGGGGTCCTCAGAGTGACGAGTTGACTGATTAGTAGCAAAGTTAGTGTGAATAGTAAAATAAGCTTAGCTCTAATCTGTAATGCACTCGGCTGTAGCGTTTCAATCGCTCGAAGGTGATTCCCTCGACGCCCTCTCCGCCTCTCAACGCTCTTCAATTCCGCTCTCAGTAGAAAGTTCTGTACCTCATCACACCTATCCCTCACCTACCAACACCTACTCAGCTACAACTTTCAAGCTCACTCAAGCTCCCCGCTCGCTCCCCACCTACTCACCTCGTCTCTCGTCTCCTCTCGTCCGCCATGTCGGTCCCATTCCCTACCACCGAGGACGACTCTCAGCCAGATGCTACACCACTACAGGATCCCGCAAAGCCAACTCGTCGCTTCTACCACTCTCATTCGAATAAACAGGTGCGTGTTCTTAGTCGCCCTTCCTTCTTCAACAACAGCTCATCACTCACTTCTATCACACTACAGTTCTCTCGCTCAGCTGCCAAACGTCAATCCGTAATGCAACTACCTAGCATCAAACATCTTCAGGTCCGTTCTGGCCTCAGCCGAGCATCCTTCAACTCGTTCATTCGCCGCCGTAGAGCTGCAGTTGACCCTCTAATCCACAACAGCACCAATACGTCAAAATGGGTCTCTCCGGCACTCCCTCCACTCCCCTCCGTCCAGGCTCAACCATCGCCTCCATGGTTTCCGAGGAACCCGAAGAACTCGACTCGGACTCATCCTCGGCGGCGCCTCCCAAAGGCAAGGGCAAGCTCAAGCTCGGGTTGGGAGCTAGGTTATTAGAGTTGAGGGATGAGGATTTACCGCCGTCGCCTGCTAAGCCAGAGGTCGATAGGAGGATGCCGTGGGAGAGGCAAGGTGGGGATTCTTCGGGCAGGTCGGTTAAGGATGTCAAAGAGTTGAGGAAGGAGGTGTTGAGAGGGTTGGAGGGTGTATGTGAGAGGTGAGTTTTGACTCTCTTATTCTGATTATCACCTTCGCCGTGAGCTAACCCTTCTCGACAACAGATGGGGCCTCGTCTCCTCCCGACCTCAACGCCGAGCTTCTCATTCCCGCTCCTCCTACTCCTCCTACTCGGAATCTGGCCTCCCCCCTCCCGACAGTCTCCGACTCTCCACCACCTCCCCCTTCCCCGATCGCCCCTTCTCTCCCTTTTCCTCCTCCGAAGGCGATCCAACTTCGCCCATCAGCTCGACCTCGTCCCCTCCTTTGGTGCTCGATTTACTCGAGACTACCACCGCGGCGATTAGGAGCGTACAGAGCTATGTCGTTGCGCTACCTAGCGATGCCTTCGCCTCGCCCGTCGCCCTCTCCACCACCCCAGCAGCCCCCTCGGGCACTCGACCTCGCTCTTCACTCGCCACCTCCACCCTCCCCATCCCCAGCTCCATCGACAGCGCACCTCGTCGCGTATCTACCTCAGCACTCCCCTCACCCTCGCTTCCTCCTTCCGTCCCTCCAGCCTCAGCGCAAGACCCCCTCCTCCAACTCCGCAAGACCTCACTCGACCTCCTCGGCGCCCTCAAAGAGATGGAAGGTCGTTATCGTTTGGATCCTTCACCTCCGACCGGTCAGGAAGAAGACGCTACACCAGAGCCGGACGAACCAGAAGAGGACACACCCTCCCTCTCTCCCTCCCTTTCGCGCACCGAATCCGAGTGGGATTCATCCGCTGCCACCTCGGAGCAGGCCGTCGATGAGGCAGTCGCGTATCGCACGGATGTCGCGCTCGAGGATTTGGGCAAGGAGGTAGAGGTTGTCAGAAAGTTCGTCGAGGTCGTCGATGGGTTGTTGGTCCGCTCGGGGGCGAAGGCGGGAGCTCTGGGAGCGAGGAGGAAGACGGCGAGGAGGTCGGTGGAAGGGGAGGTACACGTGTTGACGGAGAGTGGGAGTGTAGGACAGGGACTTGGTGGGCTGGGAGAGCACAAGCTGCCGTTGGTGGTGGAGCCCGAGTCGCCGAGTCGAGCTTTGGGGACGAAGCAGGAAGGTCCTGAGCAAGACGAGGAGAGCGGCGATGAGGTCTCAGATGAAGAGGAGGAGGAACCTTTGCCGGCTTGGGCCCAGGAGGATGGGTTTAATGATCCCCTTGGTGAGCTTCTCGCTTTCGCTTTCTTCGTCGAGAATTTCACTGACCTTCTCTCTGCCCAACAGAACGCGTCTACACCATCTTCCAATTCCATATCCCCCCAGCACTCCTCCCTCGTCTTCTCCCTCCCTCCCCACCCTCCTCTCGCTCAGCCTTCCTCCTCTCCCTCTCCGACGGCCTTCTCCTCTGCCACGCCTACAACGCTCTCGTTCGCCACTCCTCACGCCCATTCGGGTTCATTCCGGAGAAGGATGTGCATATGTTGCTGTCGAGCTCGGGTGAGGGGAGTGGAGCGGAGATGGCGAGGACTAAGAGCGAGGGTGAGAGGAAGGTCGGCGAGACGTTTAGGAGGGTTGAGAATTTGAGAGTTTGGGCCGCGTGAGTTTTGCGTGGTTTTGCTGTCTTGTGAGGCCAGGGAGCTGGGACGCTGAACTTCTCTTTCTCAACTCGACTTCGAACTCGGATTCGCAGCGCGCTCAAATTCCGCTACCTCATTACTTTCGATTCTACCAAGCCCTCGACCGCAACTTCTAGCACGCCTGCACCACCTTCCGACCCTTCGGCATCCGACTCGCCCTCGACCTCCACACCCAATCCCAACCTCAGCTCGGCGCCGAAACCCCCTCCTTCGTTCGATCCTCTCCTCATCGCGCGCAAGGAGGAGGGTTGGATGGAGATGCTGGAAGGGGCTGTAGTGAGGTGGTTGGAGAAGGTTGTACAGGAGAGAAGGGAGGAGATGGGCGGTGGGCTTTGAGGTTCGGCTTGAAGTGGGTCGGCGCCGAACGCCGTCTGCAGGGGGATGCTCGTAATTCGACGTGCGTTGCTTGCCGGAAGTGCTCGGTCAATGGTCAAGGATGATTCGCGCGAGCTGCTTACTGTTCTCAAACTCTCGTGTATCCCATCGCTCGAGGTGGGAGGCGAGGACGGCCCAAGTCGCTTCGCTCGTCTCTCAGGCTTCGCCCTACGCTCCTGACGTCGTCGATTGGAGTAGAAACAACAATTGCACAACGCTGTATCTCGCCACGGTCCACCTCCAACGTCCTGCTCCTCGGCATCTCGCTTCCTGAGCCTGCAAATCTTCCCCAGCTCGCTCTGCATCCGCTGAGCTCTCCGACCGCGCTCTGCAACCCTCCCAGCAGACACCGACTCCACCAAACCGTAGAAAGATGTACGATACATAACCGGCCCGCCTCTCCTCGTTTAAAGTCCGTTCAAGAACGGGGAAGGAAAGGGAAGGGCCGGAGGATCGAGGTGTAGTCTCGTCACTCAAAGGCTCCCACGGGTTGTTTGCCATGTACTGCTCTAAGAAAGATCAGCATGGGGTCGTGGGGAATTTGACAAAGTAGAGCGACTTGGTAGGAGAAAGAGAGGTTGGCCCCAATCGACGCGACTTGGCCGATTCGAGAGCGGTGGTGTCGTTCGCTTGGGTCGACTCGTCGTCGCTGTTCGCTTCGTCGCTCTGCCTTCGACTGCTACCTTTGATTCGTTCTGTTCGACTCGTTTCTATCGCCCAACATGAGGAGGTCACTATCAATCGCTACAGCTGCTCTCCTTCTCTCCTCCACCGCCCTCGCTCGAAGCGACAACTGTCAAATCCACAGCAAGACGTACGGCAAGTACGACTTGCGAGGGCTGAGGAAGTCTAGTGGTGATTACGAGGTAGAGAACACCAATGGAGACGTGTACCAGCTCAAGTGAGTCGGCTTTTCCCCTTCACATCTCAGAGACGCGTCGAGCTGACCTCCGTTCGGCCTGCTCCTACAGCTTCTGCGGTCCAAGTAAGCGTGTCGCAAGCTTTCTAGTGGGGTTGAAACTAACCCGCGACCTTTGCTATCCCAGTCAACACGCAGGCTTGGGCTGTAGACCGTGAGTCTCTCCTCTCACCCCACTTATCACGCCAACGCTCAAACTAACGCTCTAACGTCTCGCAGACCCCGAACTCGTCGGTTCCTACCAGCAGGGATCGAGCGGAGGTATCTCACTTGGGTTGGTCCCGCTTGCTCGGCCGTCTCGGCGCTCGTCGAGAGCTTGAGCTGATCCCTTTCATTTCGCAGCAACGTCGATACGGACCCTGATATGGAGCGCGGCGTGCTCTCCTTCTCCTACACGGGAGGATCTGCGTGCCCCAAGTCGAGTGCTCGACGAGCTACCGTCGTTCAACTGTGCGTCTTGCGGCCTCTTCGCTTGCAATCTCGCGCTGATCCCTCTCCTCCGACAGTCAATGCGACAACAGTTGGTCCTCGGGAAAGCTACAGCTCGTCAAAGTCATTGACGAGTGTACTTACTTGTGAGTTGAGCCCTCCCCGCCCTTCGTTTCGGAGTACATAGACGGCTGACGTTCGGCGTAATCTAGCTTTAACCTCAAGACTCCTCACGCCTGCCCTACTTCCTTCACCTCGAGCGTGCTGGGATCCATCTGGGTCTTTATCTCCTTGTACGCCGTCTCTCACTTTCAAAATCGCCCCTGACTGACCTCCTCGCTCGCTCGTAGCATCGCGGTTGCCGCCATCGTCTCGTTCGGCTCTGCCATCGTCTACAACCGTCTCGTCCTCAAGCAGCGCGGATTCGATCAGATTCCCTCAATGGACAAAGTGCAGGACGCCCTCTCGTTCGTCAAGGATATCGCCATCATTGCGGGCATCGTGAGTCGCTCTCGGCGTTCGAGTCTCGACCGAGCTGACCTCTCCTCTGTCCCTCTCGCCCTCTTGCTTTCCCGTTCCCTCCCTCCCTTTCCTTCCTTCCCTTTTCCACCTCTCACTCATCCTCTCGCCTCTTGCTCTTCCTCTCGCTCTTCCTCTCACTTCCTCTCGCCCTTCCTCCCTCTTGCCGGTCCCTCTTGCTCCCGCTCCTCCACCCTTCCATCCGCTCACGCTCACAGTGGATCCTCGATACCCTCCAAAAAGTCTTCACCGCATTCAAAGCCTCCCCTTCCTGGAGCCGTGAGCGCCGCAACGTCGACTACGGCGCTTGGTCTCGCAACGCTCGGAACGAGTTCCAAGCAGTCCCTCAGCATCACCAGGAGGCTGACCTTCCTGCCCCGCCTGGGATCTTGGATGAAGATGACGAGGAGGAGGATGCGAGGGTTGTGCTGGGTGATGAGGAGGAGATGCTCGGCGAGCCTTCGAAGGGAAAGGAGAAGGGTGGACAGCAGGAGAGGTTCAGGGATGATGAGTAGTTCTTCGAGGGTGCAAATTGATGGTGTTGTCTATAAATGAGGCTGTCAGACTAGTCCCGTGCAGAACGGCCAACTTTTCACTCGACCGTGGGCTGAGGACTTGGGAGTCGGGCGAGTTGAGAACTGAGAGCCGAACTTGTGTGAGCTTGTACTCTGCTGCAGAGCAGCTGACAAGTGTAACAGAGAGTGCGTGTAGTGTAGAGCACACGGGGCTACTTCCCGAGCTTACTGAACTACAGAACGGGGCGAGTTGACTGCCCCGAGTGAGAGCGGCTCGGAGTTGCACGCCGAACTTGCGGAGAGTGTAGAGCTGTGACGGAAGGGTGCCACGGGTTGGTTCAAGTTGTGCGTTGCTGTACACACACTGAACTTGCTTTTGACACCACTCACGTACACCAAGCCACTGCACAACAGCTCACGCGACACTTGGCTCGCGGACAAGTACCAAAGTTGGACCGAGCGCTGCACCGTAACGGAGCAACTTGACTGAGCTACAGAGGCGGTGTTGAGCAGCTGTGAGAGTGTACTACAGCGCACAACAACACGACAACTGTTGCAGTGCGTAGTTGAGCGAGAACAGCACCCACCCCAAAAACGGCGGTTAGGGTTACGACAGCTTGGGCGAGACAACCGCTGGACGGGAGACAGCGGGGAGAGCGGTTTCTTGCTCAGCAGAGAGTGTACTACACGTCTAAGCTGGTCCCGTGCAGAACGGCCAACTTTTCACTCGACCGTGGGCTGAGGACTTGGGAGTCGGGCGAGTTGAGAACTG
>JACWFO010000261.1:0-43128 GCA_019775505.1 Leucosporidium yakuticum
GGATAGAGGTCAGCGGGGAGTAGGCGAAGGAGAGGAAGGAGACAAAAGGACTAACCTTCCAGGGAGAGAAGGAGTCGAACACGAGCACTTGGCCCGAGGGGTGGATCTGCTTCCTGTTCTCCACGGCGGCGAGGACGATATCCCTAGCAGGCAACCAAGCCTTGGCCGTGTAGTCGACGCGCTCGAGGAACTCCTTGCCCGCGAGCTCGGAAGCAAGTTGGAAGCGCTGGTCGAGGAGCTCATCGCTGCTCTCCTCGTTCCAACGGGGGTTAAGGTGTCCCACGCGGGAAGAAATGTCGGTGCGGGAACGGTAGAGGGGAGTGGACTTGTGGTCCGGGTAGGCGTTGATGCCATTGTCGATGCCGTCGAAGGCTTCGATGAAGTCGGCGTAGAGCTTGGGGTAGAGGGTTTGGATTGTTGAGTCGGTGAGGGGGAGGGAGAGGATCGTCGAGAGGATCTCTTGGCCGAAGTGTCTGGTTGGTGGTCGTAGAAGAAGGAAGATGGGAAAGGCGGGGGGAGCGAATGAGGAGCGGCAGAGAAAGATGCGGGTCAGCGCTGTTAGAGAGAGAGCTGCTGTAGTACAGCAGGGGTAGCAGAGCATCCCCAGGATCCCAGAACTCACTTGTAAACGAGTCCAGCTGAGCTAAGCTTTGTAACAAACTCTCCACCAAAGACCTCGTTGAATCCCCTCTGATGGTGATCAAACCTCAAGGCCTCGGGGTCATAGACTCCTCCTACATCGACTACGACGGTGCAATCGTCGAGAACTTTGGGATCCCTGGAGCGAACGAGGTCGGCGTTTTTGTAGGTAGGGAGTTGGCGCAAGAGGAAGACGGCGAGAGCTTCGTCGGCGTGAAAAGTGCCAGAGTGAGTACCAATCAAGGGGGAGGTACGAGCCTTCTTGGTAACGGGTGAGGTACTAGTAGACATGTTGCGAATTGAAGTCGAATTGAAGCGAGAAAAGCGACTGAAGAGGCGGAGCATGACAAGCGAACGAGACGACTCGAAGCGGGTTGCCCTCTTCCCCTAATCTGCTCGACTCGACTACATCTTCAACTTTGGATCTAATCGGGGGATTAGTATTCCCAATTAGGAATTAGAAAGAGCTACTCAACTAGCTCACAGCGGTCCTACTCGGCTACAACTCGCTCAGCCCTCACTCACTCCGCCTCGTCCGCCTCTCGCTCGCTCGCTCCCCCTCCACCTCACCGACTCGCCTCTCTCTCGCCTCTGCGCCACCCAGCTCAAGACCAACCCTATCGACCTACAGCTTCAGCTCTCTCTCTGCCACCCATCCTCACCTCTACCACCAACCTCAACTCGACGTCACTCGACCCGCGCACCACGCGCCTAGCTCAGCTCACAAAGGAGGGGGTGTATCCTACAGGAGCAGACTAGGATCATCATGGAGTTTGGAGCAGAGTACACTTTCTCAAACCCAGATCAATTCTGGTCAGGTCAGTCCTCTCCTTCTGCTTCCCTTCGAGGCGCTGCTCGTCCCCCTCCAAGTCGGACCTTCCGCCGGTTCAGCGCGTGCTGTAGTAGAGGACGGTACAGGAGTGGGAGAATAATGATACAAGAACTGATCCCCTGCTCGCTCGACTCCTCTACAGAACTGGAGGACTTGATCTCACTCTCGCCCATGTCATCCTTGGCGGAGCTCGACTATGCTCTTCGCAATTACATTGCCTTTGCTTCGCATTTCATGGGTGCGTTGTAGCCTCTTCCTCCTTTGTAACCCTTACTAAACCCCTTCACTCCCACAGACGAGTACCTCTCCACCCCTACCTCACTCGACACCGCTCTCCTCGCTCTCCTTTCCTCCCCGCTCTTCACCTCCCACGTCGACCGTCAAACCTCCAACATAATCAGCACTCTAACACCCACAGCGACCTCCTCCTCCCTCTTCATCTCCCTAATGCTAATCCTCCACCTCGGCATGTCAAACCCACTCGCTTCCTCCTCTTCCCTCCTTCATGCCGATTCTCAAGGAGCAATGGGCAATAATAAAGTGTTTAGAGCGATGAGGGGGAAATGGAACGAGGTGGTACCGGTGTTGATGAAGTGGGTTTGGGATGCGGATGTCGTGCAGGAGGTGGTTAGCACGGGCGCCGAGGGTGGGAATGGGAGCGCGAGTGGCCAGCAGCAACAGCATGTCAGGGGGAAAGGAGAGATGATGCCGGCGGAAGGGTGGGAGGAGAGGGTTGGGACTTCGGCCACCGCGGTGTTGTATGAGGTTTGTAGGGTGCAGAGACTCAACGCCGATGAGCTTTGTGAGTGCTTCGCGAGGCCGTTCGGTTCGCTACAGAGATGAAAGCTGACCCTTTCTCTTTCTCCCTTCTCTCGCTGTCCTACACCATCCCATCCCATCCCATCCCGTCCCGCCTCTCTCCTCGCCCTCACCTCCCAACTCAACGCCGACGCCCCAAACAGCCCTCTTCACCTACCCCTTCATCTCTCACCTCTTCTCCCTCGTCGAACGCACGCGAGAACACGAGGACGAGACTTTCAACTACACCCTAATCAAGCTCATCATCGCCTTGAACGAACAATTCATGGTCGCTGCCCTCCCTCCACCGGGCACTGGAGGGGGAGGGGATGGAGGAGGAGGGACCTTGCCGCCACCGATTTTACCGACGGTTAAACATGGGAAGCATGCGAGGAGGAAGGAGGAGCAGGAGCATGAGAGGGGAACGAATTTGGTGTTGGAGGTGTTGAAAGCGAAGGAGGGGGAGAGTAAGACGTTCGGGGAGAACATTATCTTCATCCTTAATCGAGCCAGTGGGTCCCTCTTTCTTCCTTTACCGTCGTTCTCCCTACTCACCTCCCCTCTCGACCCTCGACCCTCGAGCAGACGGCTCCCCCGACTCCCTCTGCGTTTCCCTACTCATCCTCAAAATCCTCTACCTACTCTTCACCACCTCGGGCACACAAGAATATTTTTACACTAATGATTTGTGTGTCTTGGTGGATGTGTTCATTAGGGAGTTGTGCGATTTGGGCGAGGAGAGCGAGGGGGTGAGTCTTCGGCTTCGAGGTTCTCGGATTCGGCCGTGGGAAGGGATTGAGGGATTGAGCGAAGATTGAAGATTGAGGATTGTAAAGGAAGTCGCTGACGCAGTACCTCTCTCCCACCCCCCGCCATCTCCGCCCTTCCCTCCCTTCCTTCCCGTCCCTCCCTCGACCTCAACCTCCCCCTCGCCTCCTCACCCTCACGCGCCCCTCCCCCCCTTCTCTCTCAACCCCACTCCAGCTAAAACACACTTACCTCCGCGTCCTACACCCCCTCCTCCTGAACACCCAACTCCGTCACCACCCCTACAAACGCCCCCAACTCCGTCGGGTCCTTCTCTCCCTCATCTCTTCCTCCCACTACCGAGAATGCGATCCTACGACTCGTCGGCTGGTCGAGAGGAATCTGAGAGGGAGCTGGTGCGAGGGGCTGAATGATGAGAGTTTGGGTGAGGGGGAGAGGAGGGCGACGGAGAGGAAGGGAAGTGGGGGGATGGGGGTGGGGTGGAGTAGTGGGATGGGCGGGAGGGGGTTGATGGCGAGTAAGGAGGCGACGGGGAGTACGTTGAGCGTTGATGCGATTGCTCAGGCGCAGGATGTGGGGAAGGTGAGGAGGAGGGGGTCAGCGACGTCGACGTCGACGTCGTTCTCTGAGGGAGTGCCGAGCGGCGGCTTTGGAGGACCAGTAGAGCGTACTATCTCCGGCTCCTCCTCCACGGGCACTACCGGCTCGCCACTCTCGAACTCCATGATCCTCGAACCCGTCCTCGAAGGACAACCGGCTCTTACACTCTCGACCGCTTCTTCCTCGAACAAAGACCTTCCCCTCCCTCCAACACTCACCGAATCACCACCCACCACACCTTCCTCCCTCTCCTCCTCCATCGAACTCCCTCGCCGCCGTCGTCCCCCACCACCCCCTTCACCGAACCCCGGCCCCTCCCGTCCTCGAACACCCTCCCTAACCCCCGCTCACCTCGCAACGACATACGCCAACGGCTCAGCTGCAGCTCAGACGATTCAACCTGGTGGCCCGCCTTCGGGGACGGGGAGGAGACAGGCGCCTGCGCCACCTGTTGCTGGAGAGGGATGTGGGAGGAGGGCGGCGAATAGTGCTAGGGAGAGGGAGGTGCAGAGGGGGTTGGAGGAGGAGATGGAGAGGAGGTTGAGGGGGTTGCAGGTTGAGTGATCTGTTGGAGAGGGCTCGCTAGTTGAGGGAGGGGAGGGAGAGGGAGAGAAAGAGAAGAGGGAGGAGAAGGAAGCTGTTCTTGTAGTCTACGTTTTTCTTCATTCAGTCGCAGGTAGCATCCTCTCTCTCTCAATCTTAGCAATCATTCTCACCCTTGATACATAATACGTTAGTTCTCGCAATAGTACTGCATTTTCAATTCTTACCGCTCCCTCGGTTCGGCCCAGAGCGCTCGGTGCAGCTCTCCCTCTCCTCGGAGCACCGCTATACTTACAGATCTCGTGCAGCGCATCTCCGCGAAAGCATGGTCGTGTGAGAGAAGGTTCTTCATCTCCTTCCCTCTCGCTCCCTCTCTCCCTCGTGTGCCGCCGCCGACTCATCCCGCTCGGCTCCCATGGCCGACCCCTCCTTCTCAGCTACCGCTTCTCTCCAATCTCTCTACTCGCACGCTCACGTCGCTTCCCTAATCCCACCTCTCAAAGTAGCCCTCACTCCCGACGACGTCCCCACGATCCTACGAGACATAGCCTCCTTCGCCCACCTCTTCGTCGCTGGAGGTTCGCAGCCGCCCGCTTTCCCTCCTGGCGACGGCGAGGAGAGGATCAAGGCTGATCAGGCGGCGCAGGCTACGCTTGGGTTGGTGCATGCTATGAGAAGGGACTCGGCGGCTTCGGTTTTGGGGCTGGGAAAGTAGGTTCCCGAGTCTCTCGGCGGAGGTTGAGGCTCGGCGACGACGCTGACTCGCCGCGTTTGGTTCAGGAAACGTCGCGAGGTGCTGTATACACACATTACGGGCGGGAAACATAGCGGAAGACCTCTGGTTGACGTGAGTGCTCTTTCCAAGCTTTACTTCTCCCCGCTAATCATCGCCGAACCCTTCCCTCGCAGCTCTTCCTCGTCACCGAATCCGGTGAGCGACTTCTACAAGCTCGCAGGCCTCCCCAAACTTAATTTACTCCCCCTCGAAGCCATCCATCACTACGTACGCAGCATGAGCAAGCGTATGGTCGACGCGATCAAGACACCTCAGGCGCTCGGCGCTGCTTCAGAGCTGCTTTTCGTGGGGACTAGAGATTGGGCTGAGTTGACGAGGTGGGAGAAGATGCATGTAAGTTCGCTCTCTACTTGATACGCTTTGAGGATTGCAGAGAAGAAGAGGTGCAGACGGTCAAGCAGGCGAGGGAGGGAAAGATGCGATCGCCGAGCGCTGACTTCTCGTCGTCCATCTTCTTCTCGCGTCCCGTTTCACCTCGTCCTCGTTATATCACTACCTCTAGGTCGCCGTCGAAGCCCAGAGATACTTCCACGTGAGTCCCCGTCGTCTCCTTCACCTCATCTCGGCGGAGGCTGACTCGCTATCCCCCCTCCCAAAGGACATGAAAGGCAAGGCGCTCACTCGTCGCCCAACGGGCTCACTAGAGACTTCCGAGGTAGAAGCCAGCATAGGTCACCAGCACCTCCCCTCCCTCACGTCTCGGCAAGCGCAACGGAGCGGCGTTTCGCAGTCGAGGTTGAGGGCGCGGTGGGCTTGAGACGAGAAGGGGAGCAGAGGGGAATAGATGGCAAAACTTGGACATTGAGCAACATGCGGTTTACGATTACTTGAGCGCGGCCAGCCGCTTGCCCTCTTTCCTGACCTCGCCGTCCGCCGAGAGCATCCTCCAGATGGGCATGGCGATCTGTGTGGCTGAGGGAGGTCAGCGGGAGCTACACAGCGAAGAGCCGGACAACGTACGGTTCCAGCGATACCCCAGAAGGTGTCCTTGAGGATGTTGTTGCGAGGAGTGATGCCTCGGCTGTTGCGAAGCATGTGGCCGACGGGCTCGTAGGTGATGTTGTAGTCGTTGCGTTCCAGTCCTGTACGAGGATAGAATGGTTAATGTTCAGGCTCACTCGTCGAGAGCTACAGCGACCCAACTCACCTCGAATCATGTGAGCGGCGACTTGCTCGGGGGTCATGCCCTCGTCTGGTCCCTCAATCTTCTTGCAGATGTCGGGTTTGAGCTTTTGTTCGTTCTCGAAGCCAGGGGAGAAGATAGTGGCGGGAAGGAAGAGGTGAACCGAGATGCCGTAGAGCTGTAGCTCGTTGCGAAGGGAGTCGGCGAGACCTGCTCGGCGGAGGAAGGAGATTAGTTGCCGCCTCCTCAGCGTCAAGTACCGGAAGTAAAGCCCACCTCGGATAGCATACTTGCTTGGCGAGTAACTCGAGTACCCAGCGAACCCCATCAACGCCATAACACTCGCCGTCAGCACCACCTTTCCTCGGACCTTGCCCTCCTTCATCCTCCTCACTCCCTCATGCACCGTACAAAGCGCCGTCTTAAAGTTCCACTCCATACACTGCCAATGCTGCTCCGCCGTCATGTCGGTAAAGATGCCTGGTACGCATCCTCCTGCACAGGCGAAGATGTAGTCGGGCGCTTGAGAGCCGAACGGGAGGCAGGCGGCGTGGAGGGTTGCGGCGGAGGAAGCGGGGGAGGTGAGATCGCAGGAGTAGGAGGCGAACTTCTGGGAAGGGGTTTGGCGGTGTGACTGCAGGGGAACAAGCAAGGCAGAGACGCGTCGAGGGGCGCGAGCGCGTTCGAGGTTCGTTTAGCGAGGCAGCGACTGTAGGGGAGCAATGGGGCTCACCTCGAGCTCAGCGAGAGCCTTGTCGAGCTTAACTTGACTGCGAGAGACGATGGAGACGTGCGCTCCTCGGTCGGCGAGCTGGCAAGCAAGAGCGAGGCCGAGTCCTTCTGAGCCTCCGCCGATGTAGCAGTGCTGTTCGGGAAGGGTGGGCGGTTAGCTCAACGTCTATCTTCAACCAACTTTCAACTGCTCACCTTGCCGGCTGGATTGAAGTAAGCCGTGCGCGAGAAGATGCCCATGAGCAGCGAGACGGAGAGAGCGCCGATGGCGAGGGCGAGGATGAGTGGGCTGGTGAGAGCGCTACCGATGAGCGATACCAGAGTCATGTACAGCTACAGCGAGCCGAGTTGAAGCCGAAACGAGGTGACGTCGATCAAAAGCAGGAGAACAACAAGCGAGCGATGCGCCGACGTCTCTTGAGCTTCGACTACATCTCGTCGATTCTATTTCGACTCGCTAGTGCCTCCAGCGATGGTGCAGGATCGTTCTACAGGTCCGCCCATACGCCCAAGCTCTACCGTCGAGCAGAACGGCTTCGCATCAACAGATCCCGAAAAGGGTCACGGCGCTCCTTCGGCTTTCGATTCTCCGAACGGGCGGCGGACAGCTTCGCACCAGGCAGAAGAAGAGCAGGAAAATGAGCACGAAGGAGATGAGGTCGATGAACCACCACTGGAGCGTGCGCCGTCTTCCGCCCGGTCGCAGACGGTATCCCAGCGCGAGGAGAAGACCAAGACCGGCTCGCTACTCCCACTCCTCTCGACAATCTCCCTCCTCATCTTTGCTACCATTTGGGGAGTCCTCGCTCGGCTAGGACTGCTGTGGATTGGAGGATTCGCCGAAGGAGAGGTCTTCAGCCTAATTTGGGCGCAGATGGTCGGATGCTTGGTGATGGGACTCGTGGTAGAGAGGAAGAAGGGTTTGGAGAAGCTGTGAGTTGTGTTAGATGGCGATAAGGGCGCTCGAGCCGACCGCTTACCTTTGCTCTGTCGTCTCGGCGCAGATATGCTCCCCTCTTTGTCGCCTGTGGAACTGGATTCTGTGGCTCGTTGACCACCTTCTCGAGCTGGATGCACGACGTCTTTGTTGGCTTTGCCAATATCGACCAACCAGCGCTCGGCCGGTTCAGTGGGGTGAGTTTGCCGTTACCCTCCCCTTTCTCGCTCTCGGCGCTGATGTTCTCCCTTCCACAGTTCCTCTCCGGCGTAACCATCACCATCGTCACGCTCGGACTCTCCCAAGCATCTCTCACCGTCGGCGGTCACCTCTCGTCGTTCATCCCACGGATTCACGTCGCGCCTCTCCGCCCGACCCGAGCCCATCTCGCCTTCCTCACCCTCGGCCCACTCTTCTGGCTCGGAGCCATCTTCCTCCTCGCCTTCGGTCCTCACTCCTGGCGACATCGCGCGACTTTCGCCATCGTCCTCGGCCCTCCTGGCACCCTCCTTCGCTACTACTTCTCTCGGCGACTCAATCCCCTTTACCCCTCCCTCCCGCTCGGTACCCTCGCCGCCAATACCCTCGCCGTCCTCATCTTCGCCATGATCGCTCTACTGCAGAGGACGCCAGATGTATCCAGCACGGGCTGCGCCGCGCTGCAAGGCGTGTTAGACGGCTTCTGTGGGAGCTTGAGCACCGTCTCGACCTTTGTCGTTGAGCTGAGGGCGCTAGGAAGGCGGGATAGCTACCGCTACTTTGGCGTGAGCTGGCTGTTGGGTCAGGCGTTGATGATGGTGATCTTGGGGAGCTGGCTGTGGAGCGGGGACCGAGGAGCGGTGTGCTCGGCGTAGGAATGGCGGCGTAGGGACGCGACGAAGTGCTCGTCGTGACCTCTTAGAAGTTTGTATGTTTATGGTGGAAGGAGATTGTTGCATGAGGGCGGGATTGAGCTGAATGAGGGCAGCTCAAGAAGGAGAGGGCGAGAGCGAGCGAGAGGGGCCGGACTCCTGCGGCGCTGTACTCGAGTAGGGTGCTTTTCTGACGAGTCAGAGTTCGTTCTAGATTCGACACTCACTCTGCTACAGCTTTCTCATCGATTTCGAGTTCTTGGCAAGATGTCAAGCTCGTCGTCAAGGAAGCTCGACTCGGGCTCGACCTCTCTCTCCCTCCTGCCACTCACTCCTCGTTTCCCGCCCTTTCTTCTCTTCTCCCCCCTCTCCCGTCTCTTCTGTAGTATTTTAAGTAGACGCTGGTCGTGTAAGTACCTCCTCTGTACCCTCCCACTCCTCCAGATACACCCTCATCTCGCTACACGTCTCGCTCACCTTCTCTCTCTTCTTTTCTAACCTTGACAGCTTCACCAAACAATTCTGCTAGCCAATTCTTCTCTTTCTCTGTACCCTAATCAACCTTCAGATCGACCAACATGCTCCTCTCACTCGCCACCAGCACCCTTCTCCTCCCTCTCGCCTCCGCCCTCCTCGTTCCCACTCCCCCTCCTCTCCTCAAGCGAGGACACGACTCTCACCTTCACCACAAGCGTCAGGGCCTCTCCCTCCTCTCTTCGGGATCCGTCCCCGCCTCCGCCTCCGAAGTCTCGCAGATGATGGCTAGCATGCTCGCTTCTCAGTCTTCTCAGTCGGCGTCGGCAGCAGAAGCGAGAGCTACGAGTGGAGGCAGTGCGAGTGGAGATGTGAGTGCTAGCGGAGGATCGAGTGGTGTAGGAGAATCGAGTGGGAGCGCGGGAGCGTCCGATTCGGTGCTGGCCACCGATTCGGGTTCGGCGAGCTTGACGAGCGAGGCTTCCAGTGCTGAGGTTAACGCGACGGCTTCGGCGAGCGGTGGGGGAGGAAGTAGCTCGACGGAGATGACTACCACGGGATCGGCTGTCCAGGCGTCAGCTACGGGTCAGGCGGCTGCTTCTTCGCCTCCTCCTAGCGCTTCGGCCAACATCGACGTGACGTGAGTTCTCCTCGCTCGGAGCTATCACAGATCAGCGCTGACTCTTTGCTTCTCCTTCCTACTCGCAGCGTCTTCAACCTCGCCCTCACCCTCGAGAAGCTGGAGAGCTCATTCTACCAACAGGCCCTCAGCAAGTTTGACGTCTCGGCGATGGTGCAAGCTGGCCTCACCGAAACGCAAGCTACCATCATTTTGGAGCAGATCCAGATCATCGTCATCGACGAGTCGACTCATGGTGAGTGGAGACTGAGGAAGGAGCCGAGCGAGGCAGGAGCTGATCTCTTCTCCTCTCATCGCAGTCTCGGCCATCACCGGAGCTCTCAAGGCGGCCGGCGCGACTCCCTTCGACGGATGCAGCTTCAACTTTGACTCGGCCCTTTCCGATGTGAGTTGCTTGAGCTTCCTCGCTAGCTGCAGGACTTCGGCTGACCTTTCCTCCCCTCGGCGACAGCCTCTCACCTTTGTCTCGGTCGCAAGGACCCTCGAGGCCGTCGGAGTGTCCGCCTATCTTGGAGCTGTGAGTCTTTACTCCGTTCCCGCTCACTTAAAGGCGAAAGCTGACTTCGTCGCCGCTCCCAGGCTCACCTCATCACCGACTCGATCCTCCTCACCGCGGCGGCTTCGATCGTCACCATTGAGGCGCGGCATCAGACCCTCTTCAACGTCTTCAACGGTGGAAGTGCGGAGGCGCAACCGTTCGACATTCCCCTCGCTCCTCAGCAGGTCCTCGCCCTCGCCGGTGGCTTCCTTCAAGGTTGCCAGGTGAGTCGCCGCCCGAGGCGCTTGATTACCGCCGACGGGCGCGCTGACGCTTCGCTCCACAGTCTTCGGATCTCGGCCTCGTTTCCAATCAGCCTCTTTCCGTCACCAGCGCCGGCGGCTCCACCTCCTTCTCCATCGGGGCCCAGCTCCAGTTCTCGTCGACCATCGAGCTCAGCATCGAGGTGAGCTCTCGTCGTCGTTGTCCTAAGATCCTCGAGCTGACGTGCACTTCATCTCCAGACCCTCTCCTGCCAGATGGTCCTCGGCGGAGCTCCCGTGGCTCAAGTCTACCCCGCCGCCTCCTGCTACGTTCCCAGCGGCGTCGATGGACCCGTCGCCGTCTACCTCACCAACACCACCACTCCCCTCCAGAGCAACAACATCGATCAAGCGGCGGGTGCGATTCAGGCGGGTCCTGGGTGAGTCTTGACTCTTCGCGAACGCCGAGCCGACCGCCGAGCTGACCCTCTCCCTCCCTCGACGTCGCAGGCTCATCTTTGTCGACTCCAAGACGACGGCTCTCGGATCCCTCTTCAATGGAAAGGGATGGGGTCACCTCTCGGCGGACATGGGCGCCCTCTACGTCTCCAAGCTCAAGGGCGACGAGAGGGTCATCGCGATCGTCAAGCAGCGCACCGTCACTGACACTGAGAGTGAGTTGTCGTCGACTCGTTCTCGTCGAGCAAAAGCTGAACTAAGACTCCCTCGCTCCAAACAGCCGTCATCATCGCCGACCACGGAGGCAAGGGCGGATCCAAACCCTCGCCGAGCGGGATGGTCAAGGTCAGGCGCGGTTCGGCTGGCGTCGCAGGTGCGAGGTTGCTCGTTTCGGAGCAGTAGAGGATATCTGCTCGATTTCTCGCAGTCTAGTAGCTCGATGCTGTAAGACTCGCTTCGTTTTCGCTTTCGCACTTCGCTCGCCCGCTCGCCCGATCGCCGAGTCCCTCGACCGTGTCTATACGCCTGCTTCTTTCCCTTCAACATCTACAACTACTCATTTATGGTCCTTCCCGCTTCCTCACTGTCCATAGAACCCTCGTTCATCCCGAGAATCGCGTCGGCGGTGTTTGTACGGCCTCGGCCGCCGAGGCTGAGAGTCTGTGACAGCGACAAAGACTGTAGGTCGCTCGGCCCTCGGAATAGTCGTGGAACGACGTTGAGAAGCATTCCTGTGGATTGGGTGGGAAGGGTCGAAGGGGTTGATGTCCTCTGCCGAGGGAGAAGGGGGAGGGAAGGGCGAGCTCGGCGGCGATGAGGATTCGTAGGAGGACTCTGAGAAGGTGGGAGAGGGAGGTGGTGGTGTCGACTGGTGTAAGCTGAAGCTTCTACGATCTCGAGTGGGCGGTCTGGAGGGGGGTTGAGGAGCGGCACGAGGGGGACGAAAGCGCTCGCCTCGGAGAGCTGCTTCTTGTGCGGCGCGAGCAGCTTCCGCCGAGGTTGAGGGGCGAGGGGGTCTGGCCGATGCTGTTGAACGGGCCTTTAGTTCTCGCTGACGCTGCTCGTCGGCTCGGCGTGCGGAGATGGCAGCCTACGAACGAAGAGGCGGTCAGTGACTCGCTCGGCGCAAGGGACTGACATCAGCGAAAGAGCTTACACGGGTAGGCTTCAGGTCGGCGATGATCTATAGGAATTGCTCAAGAGGTTGTTACAAACCGGCGAGATCAGCAGAGCACTAGATGACTGTCGAAGGACGCTCGGCGAAAGACCTCGGATTCGAGCTTGCAAGCTCACCTTGATCCGTGACCAATCGTTCAACTCCGACCACTGGGAATACTTGGCCCGTTTAACTGTACCTCTGCGAACCTCTGCTGCAAGGGTGTCGGCCATCCATTGCCCTGTCGACAAGAGTTAACGGAGCTCGGCGCCGAGCCAGCCAGCAACGAAAGCTTACGAGCTGGTAAGTAACAGACCCACTGTTGTACACGTCAGCCAACAATCCTACTTCCTTGATTTTCCTGCGAAGAGCTCACCTCGACAAGAGAGTAGAAGCGGGTCCTGCCCTTGAGAAGCGACTCGAAGAAGACGGCGAATCTCACTGGGGGGTCCTCCCCCGGCATCTGCGCCACCTCTTCACTTGCCGCACGGAGCAAGTGGTACGACTTCTCATTGTTGAAACCCCAAGCCATGGCGACGAAGTCTTGGAGAACCAGCTTGATCTCGTCCCAGTCCTCGTCGGTGAAGGCGTCGAGGAAGGCATCAGTTGTGAGCTCTTTGAGAGTGCAGTCGAGGGCGACCGCCGCGGGCATGTTGCGGAAAAAGAGAGAAAGGCAAGCAGACGCGTGAGACGGTGAAGACTTGTGGGCTGTGCGCCGAGAGGAGCTTCGGCGTCTGCCATTGTCCCTTCGGCGCATCAACGAGGGCGGTTCTGTAGGCGAGTAGGTCTGCGAGAGCTGAGCAGCTGAAGCTACTCTTTTGATTCCGAGACTGGGAAGAACGAAACGATGATTGTTCAAGCACACGACGCTACGCGAAAGCTTGCCGACGAGGGTCCATCGCCGAGCTTGGCCTGCGAAGGGTAAGTAAGGGTCAGCTTTTCACTCCCTACGCTGGAAAAGATTCGAGCGAAACGTACATATGATGCTGCTTCTTGAAGATTACATGTTGAACTCGCGATTCTTGAGGGTGACCTCGCCGTCCTTGCGCACCTTGGGCTTCTCCCAACCCGTCCAAGTGTTGCAGTCCTCGTAGAGGTGCGCCCAGGTGATGGGCCCATCCTCCTCGTCGTCATCCCAGGGATCTCTACGGAAGCGCTTCTGTCGAATCATGTGCTTGGGAGCCGGCTCCTTCCACATCTTGCTCACGGCTTTGAGGACGTGCCAGACCGTCACGCCGACTTCCCTCCTGATCTCTAGACCTTTGCCCATGTCGATGATGAGGCATTTGCTGGCGGGAGAAGTCGCAAAGTCCATGGCGCATTCAAGCTCGTAGACATTGCGCTCGATGTCGCGCTCGCTGTCGAGGAGAATGGCGAAGTCCGACTCAACTACGCTCATCCACGCATCCTCGAGGACGGGGTGGACCTTGACCGAAGCTCCCTTCTTGATGATAGTGGTAGGAAGAGCGCGGAAGAGGATGGAGTCGAGCGACGAGTCCTGTTCGACGACGAGATAGCGAGGGTCAGTTTCGAGTCACCCTGTCGCCGCGCCTCTCGTCCCTCACACGCACCTTCTCTAGCTTGTTAAGACGCCTGCACACCATAGAAACGCACTTGAGATCCTTGTAGTCGAGTCCGCCCTGCGCGAGGATCTCCAGCCACGTCTCGTCCGGAAGCTGGAGCGCGGCCGGTTCGTTCATCTGTAGCGCGAGCAGGAGCGAGTTGGTGAGGTACAGAGCAGGTCGAGAAGCATCTTGAGAAGAACTCACTGCTCTCGCGTAGCTGTTCGCGGTTGTAGAGCTTCAACGGGCGAGCAGAACGAGCGAGGTGATGGTTCAAGATCAAGAGGCGAAGGGGGGCGAAAGCTCGAGAGTCGACCGACTCCTCGGAGTGGGGAAGGGGGTCTCTCTCGACTGCAGAGGTTCAAGATAAAGCTTTGAAGCTACAGCTCCACTACTACTGACTCTCAACCCCTCGCACGCCTCCCTATCGACCTCCCGAACCCCATCAGCTCCTCCAGCTCGGCGTCGTCCAGCCCCGAATCCGAATCCTGCTCAACGTCGCTCCACTCCTCCCCACTATCGAAGTCATCAAACTCCTCCCAAGCATTCCTCGACTCTTCCTCCTCATCATCATCCTCACCCATCCATCCCCTCCCATGCCCATCGCGCCAGAGGGCGTCCTCCCTTCCATCATTATCCTCCAACAGGGCATCGAAATACTCCAACGCCGCCGTATCCTCTCCGAGACCGAGTCGATCTTCCTCGTCTTCGTCTCGGGTGTCCAGACCAGCCTTGTTCGGTCGAGGTTTGCGAGGAATGAAGGGAGGGGAAGGGGTGGAGAAGGGTGTCGGCGAGTGGACGACTACCAGCTTCTCGATTCCGGAGGTGAAGAGGAGGGGAAGAGAAGGGTGGAAGAGAGCGGTGTTGACGATGGAGCGATGCGTGGAGAGGATGTGCGATGGGGTTGAGAGGGAGACGGGGATAGTGAAATCGGGGAAACTCTCGGTGCGGGTGTCGAAGGCTGGAAGTGAGAGGGAGGGGAGCGTCAGCGAGCTCAAAAAGGTCGTAGAAATGTAATAAGCTACTCACAGACGCTGGGTACATCGCCGTTGAACCAATCCTTCGCCTCGGTCCCCGGCGCTCGCCTGCCCTCCTTCATTGCCTCCAAAGTCGGCACCTCCCACACATACGCATTGAAATCGTCGCTGCCCGCCGCGTACCACAACTTATCCCCACTATCTCCAAAGCTTCCATGCTTCGTGGTCGTCGTATTCCTGTAGCCCTTGCCCTCAGTTCTCGGCGAGGAGAGCGTAGCGAGCGGTTCGGGGGAGGAGAGCTCGAAGAGGGTGGGGAAGAATTGGGACATGGTGGCGCAAATAAGGTTACCGGTAGGAGAGAAGGTGATGGACGAAGAGGATGGCGCGGCGGGAAGGAAGGTGGTAATCTCGGTTGAGGGGAGGAGGGGGTTGGGTTCGGCGGGTGCGAGAGGTTTGAGTAGGTCGGTACAGTACTGCGATGCCGGGGAGAGTTAGATTCGAGACATGTCTGGAAACGGGCTCAACGCTCGGCGACGCTCACCTTGAGCACAGCGACCTCACTAGCGAGCTGACCCTGCGTCGACGAACCGCCGAAAGCCATGCGCGAGTCGTGCAGCAGTACACGCCCATCCGCATCCGCCGTAGCGAACTGAGTAGGCTGCAACGGGTGGTAGACGACGTCGTTCATCTCTGTCCGCTCGGCGAGGATGCCGACTGCTCTTCCCTCGCTCCTCGTGTCGAAGGAAAGCACCGTGCCGTCCTCGCTAGCAGTCATGAAGAGATGAGGGTCGGTAGGGTGGCATCGTACGGCGTGAACGCTATCGTCGTGGTCGATCCAGACGTCGGTCGGCGCTCCCGAGGGGCCAGTCGAGCTTGTGGAGGCGGTTTCGAGGTCGTGCATGAGGATGGTGGCATCGGCGCCGGTGGAGTAGAGCTTGCGGTTGTCGCAGTCGAAGGAAATGCTGAAGACGTTGGCCTGCACGAGCGGGAGGTCAGCGTCATAAGGCTTCGGCGAAGGTCTCGAGGGTCTAGGAGGGGCATTTCCACGGTTGTTGGTCTGGGAGCACCAAGAAAAGCTCAAGCACTCACCCTTGCACCTCTGTACCTCGCTACAGGCTTCTGCTCTCCTCCCAGGTCTCCCAGAATTGACCAAAGCTGCACGACCTTGTCGTCTCCTCCGCTAGCTAAATACTTGCCGTTTCCATTCGAGCAGCTCAGAGCGTTCACACACGACTCGTGAGCTTTGAGTGAAGTGTGATGAGGGAAGCCAGCAGCGTAACGAGAGGAGAGAGCCGAACCAGCTGTTCGTCTCGCGGGGTGAGCGAGAGGGTCGTTGAAGGCGGTAGCTCTGCGCTTGCCGAGAGCGTTGGTGGAGGGAGTTGAAGGTGCCACAGTGGCGAACTGGCTGCTGAGCAAAGAGAGGCCAAGGAAGACGTAAGAGATCAAGAGAGCTCGTCTCGCTTCTCTCCCTCTTTCCATCTCGCTCGAATTCGAATCGACTCAATCTTGCTCTCAGCTACAAGGCTACAACTGTACCTCATCTCTGCTGGAAGCTACTCTCAAAATTCACCAACTCACAGCAGCTCAAAGCAGCTAGGTGCGTCTCCCCCTCCGCGCTTCGAGCTCTCATCTTTCTATACCAGCTCACACGGTCATCTACAGCAGCTCAAAGCAAGTCTAAACCTTACAGCTACCCCTCCTACACGCGCCATCATGTAAGTTGTCCCGTTTCCGCCCCCACACAGCTCGACGCTGATCCTCCTCCCTCTCCAGGTGCGGTCGCTTCGCTTTGGGACGTGACGCCGAGTGAGTGGATAATCTGGACAGCTTCTCGGATAACACACTGACTCTTTGTAACAGCGAGCTCGCCGACGACCTTCAACAGCAGCTGTTCGGCCAGGACGACGATCTCGGACAAGAGCAGGACGAGGATGCCGCTCTCGAGGAGGAGGAGCAGGCCCAGATGGAACAAGAGCAGGACGACGACTCGGAGCGCAATGCTGAGGAGGCGCTCGCCGAGCTTGAGGCTGGGGATGGCGCGCCCGTGGCGTCGGGATCGGGTGGGGCTTCGGAGGTGAGGAAGGAGGCGCCGGTCAAGAACGCCAAGGGCAAGGGGAAGGCCAACGGTGGAGAGTTGAAGGAGAGGAGGATTGATTGGTCGAGCGAGATGGTCAAGTCGAGATTCAAAAAGAGGTACAACGTGAGTTTTCGAACCTTTCGTCCTCGACCGAAGTCGGCTTCGGTGCTGATGTCTCTGCTTTCAGGTCGCTCCCAGGTGCTACTCTCCCATCATCCGTCAAGCTACTCCTACCACCTACCGCATCGACTCGCTCCAATGGGGTCTCATCCCCAACTGGACGAAGGAACCGCCTCAAGGACCACAGCACACCATCAACGCCACCTGCGAGAGGCTCTTCGAGGGAGGAGGGACGTGGGGAGCGTTGCGCGACAAGAAGCGCTGCGTCATTGTCGCCAACGGCTTCTACGAATGGCAGAAGAAGGACAGCAAGACCAAGCTGCCTCATTTCGTCAAGCCCAAGGAGGGGAAACTGATGCTGATGGCGGGAATGTGGGATAGGGTCGAGTGAGTTGGTCTTCTCGTTGGCGTGATGAACGGTTGTTAATTCTGCACGCTCACAGTTACAAGGGCGCCTTCGACGAGGTCTCGACTTTCACCATCATCACCGTCCCGGTCTCCAAGCAGCTCCGTTTCGTATGTTCGAGCTCTTCCCTCCTCTCCTCTCACTCCTTTCCCACTTCTCTAACTACCCTCTCACTCCTCGCACGCCCACAGCTTCACACCCGCATGCCCGCCATTCTCGACTCGCCCGAGGAGGTAGCTGAGTGGCTCAGCGACAAGCCGTGGTCTCCTTCCATCCAGAAGCTCGTTCGCACCTACGAAGGAGAGTTGGAGTACTACCAGGTCACCCCCGACGTCGGCAAAGTGCAGAATGAGTCGGCCGAGTTCATCGAGGTGCGCTTCCCGATTTCTCTGCCGTCTCGAGCGCCGAGCTGATGTGCTCTGCTCCCCGACAGCCCCTCGCCAAGAAGAAGGGTACGCTCTCCAACCTGTTCGCCAAGCAGATGACCGCCTCTCCGACGAAGAACCCCGCTCCCACTTCTCTCCCGCGCGCCGACTCCCAGTCCCCTTCCAAGTCCAAATCTCCCGGGGGCTCGACTTCCTCCTCGCTCATGAGCAAGTCCCTTTCCTCCGGCTCGAACCCCTCGACTTCGACTTCTACCGACGAGAAGCCCAAGCCCAAGGTCAAGAAGGAGAAGAGGGAGTCGAGCCCTCTCGAAACGAAGGCCAAGGCTATGGCTCGCTCGTTCTCGGACGTCATTGAGCTCTCCTCTGGCGATGAGGATGAGGAGGACAAGAAGGACAGCAAACCCACTCCCGCCAAGAAGGTCAAGGTCGAGGAGAAGTCCGGCGGCAAGAAGGGATCCTCGTCCTCGGCCTCGCAGAAGGCCAAAGCCGAGATTCAGAAGAAGGTGGACAAGGAGGGTGGCAAGCTGGATAGTTTCTTCAAGAAGAGGTAGCTGGACGAGGTCCAGGTATCGTCGACGTGCTTGATGGTCGTGTAGCGCTTTCTCCGTTTCGCCGTACCCCTTGTTTGCTTGTAGATGATTTTCTTCGTCGATTCCTCTTCCGCAATAATACCAAACTCGTTTTCAGTGCCATCAAACTCGCGCGAGCTTCTGACCTACAAGTAACCGAGTCCCCCCACTTGGCGCGGCAGATGCGCTCCCTCTCTTCCCCTCCTCCTCATCTCTCGCTTCCCGTCGTCACCTCGTTACCTCCAGCAGCCACTCGTACAGCATGACTCGACCGTCCTATACTTCTCGTCTTGTCTACAAGGAGGTCGCTGGCCACCAAATTCACCTCGAAGTGTGGCTTCCAGAGGATGCGGTTGGACCTGTGCCCGCTGTAGCTTTCCTTCACGGCGGAGGTGAGCTGTGCTAGCTCCCATGTGCTTCATCATCGCGTGCTAACTCTCTCCGTGCACCCAGGCTTCTTCGACGGCGCTGCTGGGGACGCTTCCGATGTGAACCTGCTCGCTACCCTCGCCCGAGGATGGGCCTTCGTCTCGCTCGAGTATAGGCTCGTTCCCCAAGTTTCACTGGATGAGATTGTTGAGGATGTGAAGGATGGAGCCGAGTTTGTGCAGAGTGGGAGGCTGGACGAGGCGCTGGGAGGGGGAAAGGTCGACGGTAGCAAGTTCGCTTTGTATGGAGCTAGCGCCGGTGAGTTTCTCACGTCGAGATCTCTCTGTGCTCTCCGTCAAGCGAGCCGTGCTGATCTCGTCTATCAATTCGGCGCTCAGGCGGCACCCTCGCTCTCCTCGCCGGCTACCAACTCGCCACCCCTCCCTCAGTCATCTACGCCCTCTACCCCGCCAGCGACATCACTCACCCATCCTACACGGCACCCGTCAACTTCCCCTCTGGCTCCATCTCCCGCTCCTCGGTCGAGCACTACCTCGACCCTTCGGGCCCGGTCGTCTCCCACGCTCCCGCCAACGTCGATTTCTCGACTTTTACCGCCAAGGATAGGACTTTGGCGTGCTTCTGGGCTGTTCAAGAGGGCGTCGTCAGCCCCATGGCGACGAGGACGACCGATGCGGAGGAGTTGAAGCGATTTGTGGCCAAGACTTGGGTTGAGAAGGGCGTCAAGGTCCCCACGGTGGTGCTGCATGGTGCGGAGGACAAGATGGTCCCCGTTGGAACGAGCGAGGAGTTGGTCAAGGTGCTCAAGGAGCAGGGGGTTGAAGCTCTGATGATCAAGGCCGAGGGTCAGGATCATGGCTTCGACCTCGCGCCGGGTGTTTGGGGTGATAAGGAGAGGATGAAGGTGTTTGAGCAGGCGAATGATTTTGTAGCCAAATACCTGTAGAGCTGGGAATGCAGTAGACGCAATAGACCAGCATCGAGTCCCTCGTTGGGAGAGCAAAGGCTTCGCCGAGAAGCGCTCGGCCAGCCCTTTGGACGACGCAAGCTCTCCATGTTTGCGGGGAGAGGGTCAAATACGTGTTGGAATCCATATCGCAAGCCTACAAATCTCTGCGCGACTCTTCCGAATAACCCAAGCCCCCTTTCCCAACTCATCGCCGAACCGCTCCCTCATCTCGCACCCTATCACACCAGATCCTCCAGATACCCCTCCCAAGTCTCGGAAACGACTCGGCCTTCCTTCCTCTCCCACTCGTACCATCGCAACTCCACTCCCTGAGCACATACTTCTGCCAACTCTCGCCTCCCCTTCTCGCCCCAGCCTTCAAACATTCCGTCCCAGGGTTTGGGCAGCCAGAGTCGTTTCAGGTCGCTCAGGGCAAGGCAATCCGTCCGCTGTAGAGCGCGGAGAGCGTCATAGGCGAGTCCTTCAAGGGCTTTGGGAGTCGCGAAAGAGGAGAGGATGCGGAGGGTATGGAGAGGCCGAGGGAGGGGGAGGAGGAAGCATGAAACGGAGAGGGTTGAGAGAGTGGAGAGGGAGAGAGTCTGGAGTTGAGTGCAGAAGGTGAGGAAGCGAGTGAGAAGAGCGGCGGTGGCGGCCAGCACTTCGGGCGCGAAGAGGAGACGGCCGAGGAGGAGGGTTGTGAGGTTGGGAGCGAGGGATTCGAGGCGAGTGAGGTCGGTGGTGGTGAAGTAATAAGTAGGGAGCGAGAGGTGGGTGAGAGAGGGAAGGGAGGTGGGATTGAGGAGCGAGGTGTGGTTCGCCGAATGGTCGTTCACGACGTTGAGCCGAGCCAGGGAGGGGAGGGTTGGAGGGGGAGAGTCGGCGGGAGGAGTTGTGAGCTCGATGTAATGTAGGTGTAAGTGCTCCAGGTCTGCATGTGGATCGAGAGGTCGGCGAAGGTACTACACCAAGTCACGATTCCACTCACCCTTCGGCAGCTCGAGCGCCGTCGCGTCAAAGTCGTCGATGCACGAGAGGTACAGCTTCTGAGCTCCCCTGCACCACCTCAACACATTTATCGCCTGCTTTGGATCGCCGAAAGCTCCCTCCCTTCTCGGTTCTGCTCCCAGCCAAAGCGAGCGAACGAATCCCGCTCGCTCCTTCGCGGCCGCCGCTGCACTGGCTTCCAACAAGGCGACGAATCGCTCTGCACAAGCAGCAGTGGATAGGAACACATGCGAGTATAGTAGAGACGTGCAGATGCCATGGAAGGCCCGCGATACGCGCGACAAGTTGAGGAGGAGTGAGGTGCGCTGCTGGCGGGTGGAGAAGCCGACGTGAGAGGGAAGGGCGAGAATGATGATGGGTAGCAGCAGCTCTGTTGGCAATGTTGGCCCGACTGGCATGTTGAGGTGCAGAGCAAGAAGAGCGACAAAGCAAGAGAGCCGAGCAGCGAGTTCCGCCCTCTTGGGAGCCCGTCGCGAAAGGGTGCTGTAATCTTTCAGAGTTCGAGATATTCTAGTACATATTGATTTGGTACTTTCAGCTAGCAACCACTCGAATCTGCTGCATGAGCCCCTCTTTGACCTCCAAGCCCCCGCTGGATCGCTCGGTTCTCTCCTGCCACGACTCTCGACTTCTGTACCTCATCAACTTTCGCTCGTTTACGTGGGGACGCTCTGGGTCGACCAGCGCTTCGTCTCTCAACCTACAGCAAATCCACCTCGAGCATCGCGCGTGTCCCTCAGCCTCCGCCTCACTTCCTCCCTCTCGACCGTCTGACTTTGCGCTCGCTCGGCTGCCTCGGCTACTCGCACGATGGCGCCACCGCCCAATGGAGCTCCTCCCGCTGGTACCAAGCAGCCGACTTCGCGCCTTCCCGGTAGGCAAGGCCAGCGGATCGGCGCGACTTCAAATCCCACTCCTTCTGCACCAGCTCGAGCTCCCTCAGCTGGTACACCACCACCAAGAGCAGTGGCATCAACTTCCGTCAACTACGAGGAAGAAGTAAAGTACTTCATTAGGTCCGTCGCCAGATTTGTTTGCTTGCTGTCCTCCTCTCGGCGCCCGCTAACCTCTCTGCCTTTCTGCAGCGACCTCCTCGACCTCCACAAGAGCGCTCAGCAAGCCCTAAACCCTCAGCAGTACGGCTTCTCCCCCGAAGTCACTCGTCAAGTCCTCGCCAACGAGTGCCGACGCTCGAGTCGTTCGCTCCTTCGCGTCGTTGCCAGCGCAAGCGGGGTCACTACACCATCGCTCGAGGAGTTGGATAAGAAGCTGACTTCCAACTCGAGCAAGAGCGACGACGCCAGGATAAGGCAGATGGAGAGCTGGATGAAGGAGATGCAGGGTCAAATGGTCGCGATGCAGAAGAAGCAGGACGATCTCGTGGCGGAGAACCAGTCGTTGAAGGACACGGTGCAGAAGACCAAGGTCGAGCTCAAGCAGACGGTCGAGGCGGGACAGAAGGCTTACAGCCAAGCTTTGAGCGGAGCCGTTCGCGCCGAGCTCACCGGCGACCTCTCATCTCGACTCGAAGCGGCCATCAAGCCCGAGGCCAACAAGTTCGTCCATAGCATCTTCGCGCAGAAGGTCATGGAGATTACCGGCAACCAGCAGCAACTCCTCGGCGACGCCTGGCAGCAAGGATACGCCGCGTTCGCCAACGACAACGGCCACGCTCCTCCTCCCCTTCCCAACACCAACCCTCATCGCGGCGTTCATCCTCCACCAGTCGACGCCAGCGGCCGTCCCATGCCTCCTCCTCCTCCCCCAGCCGGCGCCTCCGACTACGTCTCTCAAGCCCAGTTCAACCAGTACAAGAACGAAGCCAAGGTCAAGCTCAACGCCTCGCTCAAGTCATTCGACGATGCGATGAACCTCAAGCTCGAAAAGGCCGACGAACGTACCAAGGGCAAGCTCGACAGGATGCAGAGCAGGCTGAGGGCGGGCGGATTGGCGTCCAAGGAGGGATCGCCGAAGGAGGGCGAGCCGAATGGAATGGCGGGCGCGGCGAGGAAACGAGCTAGGGTTGAGGCGGATGGGGATGCGACGATGCAGGGTTCGGAGACGGATGCAGCGGAGGCCGCCGCTCGTCAGCTTCTCGCCGAGGAGGTCGACAAGATCAAGAAGGACCTCGCCGCTCTCAAAGCTCAAGTCGACGCTCAAGCCAAAGCTCCCCCTCCTCCTCCTCCTACTAAACCTATCGCCATTGAACCGACACCACCTCCCGCTTCGACTCCCTCCGCCGCCTCGCTCACCAACTACGTCCTCAAGTTTACGTATCAGAACAAGATCGAGGAGCTCGATGCTCAAATCGCAGAACTCGAGAAGGCGTCGCAGACGACGAACAAGCTGGTCAGGGATCAGAAGGCCAAGGTGAGTCGTGACTTGCGCTCCGAGCCGAGACGAAGGAGGGAAACTGACCGCCGGCTTGTACAACGATAGCTCCTCGAGGACTTTGAACAACAGTTGGAGGACGTGAAGGTAGACCTGGGCACCAAGATTACCGCTGCAGAGGTAGGTCGTTTCCCTCTTGCCCTCGCTGAGCCTTTCGCCGAGCTGACCTTGCCGCTCTCCCATCCCTCGTAGCGCGCCGCTGCTCGCGCGTCTTCCAACCAACCGCAAGTATGTTCGCTTGGCCACTCAGCTTCGCGACCCTTGCTCCTCGATCTGAGCCCTCACGGCCGAGCTCACCTTTCCCTCGCTCCTCTCGCAGCCGCTCTCCCTCGCCGACGTGACCGCCCAAGTCGACACTCGCATCTCGGAGCTCGCACTCGACACTGTCGAGGATCGCCTCTCTGCTGCCGCTCAGGAGGTCGTCACCCTCGACCAGAACGTCAAGCGCATCGAAAGCGATATCGTAGAGAACGTCAAGATCATTACGGCGACGCAGCAAGAGTTGGGCGAGCTCAAGATTACGCATGAGGAGGATTATCAGGCCGTGCAGATGTTGGTCGAGACGAGCGGGAACGACCTCATGGCCAAGATGGAGAAAGGCATCAAGGAGATGGATTTGGGCGAGAGGGTCGGCACGGTCGTCAAGGATGAGGTCGCGGCCGTGTTGAGCGGTGAGAGCGTGCAGAGGTTGATGCAGCCCGGGTTGGAGAAGGTTGAGAAGGAGGTGGAGAAGAGGGTGGGCAAGGTCGAGGAGGAGGTCAAGAGCGTGCAGGACAAGGCCAAGGTCTCGGAGGGGTGAGCTTTGAGCTTCTCTCGTCTTGCAGCTCGCTTCGTCGGCGCTGACCTCTTACTTCGTTCTCTGTTCCCTCCCTCCTTTCCCTCCCTCTCAAACTCCATCAGCACCATCACCCGCCACGAATCGCGCCTCACCGCATTCGAAACGAGCCGCACCGAGACCAACCTCTACATCAGCAAGATCGACCATCAACTCCAAAGCGTCGGTCAATCGATGAGGGGCGTTCTTCAGTACTTCTCGACTCCTCAAGGTCAACCTCAACCTCAGCCTCAGCCTCAGACGCTCCAACACCACGCCGCTTCGCCGACGCAGCAGTATTCGCCTCAACAGCAGCATATGATAGTCGCTCAACAACAACAGCAGCAACAGCAGCAGCAGCAGTCTCACATGGGAGCAATGTACCAGCAGCAGCAGCCGCGTTGATAGCGGAAGGAGGCTCGGTTGTCCGCTCGGGGTTGAAGGTCGAGGGATTCGTTCCCTTGAGTGGAGTTTGATACCCTCTCGCGTTTTGTGCAGTAGCAGTATGTTTGTAGTTCCCCTTTTGTGTCGTACATGCTATGTTCTCGTTCTGTGTGCACGTCTCGCCGTGGAGAGACGAGAGAACCGAGAGATCGAGCGCCGAGATGAAGCTTACTGCTCCGAGCTTTCGCAGAGGGAGGATGTGGAAGGCGACCGGAGTTGCACACGAATCCAATACGATCGATTTGGCCACTCACGTCGTTACCACGGAGTCTCCTTGCCGTCCTGGGTGAAGAACCTCCCATTCCACTCGGGCGTGACCTTGTTGAAGACGTTGTTAATGCTACGCGGTTGTGAGGGTCAGCTCAGCGTCCTCAAATCTCTCGTATCAGAAGCTGAACCTACCCCATAGCAGCGGCATCTTCGACCAAAAGCTCGGCGGGACCATTTACTCCTCCGTTCATGTCGGTTTTGACCCATCCGGGGCTGTACATGACTACGGTGAAGCCGTCCTGTGGTAGATGAGACGGTTAGAAATCAGTAGATAGCGGATGTGAAAAGCTCGGCGCACCTCCTTGAGCTCATTCGAGAGCTTGAGCAACCACATGTTCACGGCGGCTTTCGACGAGGCGTCTGTGTAAGTGTTCAATCGTCAGCGCTTGTCGCTATAGGTCAATAAATCACTCACAGAGCGCTCCAATAGGCAAACGAGCCATAGGGTCAGCGAACGAGCCCATGGTGGTGGAAACGGTGATGATCTGCTTCTTCTCTCCCCGGCGAAGGAGGGGGAGGAACCCGATCGTTGAGCGAGCGACACCGTAGAGATTCGTTTGGATGTCGAGGTCGAACTTGTCGATTGAGCTACATGACGAAGGCAGGAACGACATCAGCCAGCCCGCGAGGGAGGAGATTCGGCGATGAGTAACGGAGCTCACGTTTGGGAAGGGAGGAAATCGACGCCGCAGGTGACGACGCCAGCGTTGTTGATAAGGACGTCCAGACCGTTGGGGAGGAATCCCGAGGCTTCAAGGGTCTCCACTGCGGCCTGCAGGTCGAAAGCGTCAGCGAAGCCTGCGCCGAGGCTTCGAAAGGGGCAACTTGCTCACCTTGACGCTCGAATCCTTGGAAACGTCCAACTCGAGAATGAAGAGACGACCCTCATTCGACTGTTCGAGCTTCTTGAGCTCAGTAGCGGTGGAAGGGTTACGAGCCGTAGCGACGATCTTGATCTCGGCTGAGGAGGCAAGGAGTTGGCGAGTGTACTCGAGTCCTAGACCGCGGGAGGCGCCGGTGATGAGGTAGGAAGTGGAGGACGACATCCTTGGGAAGGTGAGGTTTGAAGGAGAGAGAGAGAGAGGTTGATGAGCGAAGGAGGATCTCAGGGCGGCTGAACGGGAGGCGGAACGATTTCGGAGTCGGAGTGAGTGCTGTTGGTCAGCAGCTGGTCAGTAAGCAATCACCGAGAAGATGAGGTCGACAGCCAGCAGCTCTGGAATCTAGTTTTGCAGGACAAGACCGAGATAAGCAAGCAAAGCGAGGGACAGTCGCGATCACGATCGCCGAACCGCCATCAGACTGCCGGCGCCGAGAGGGTCGAAACTTGCACTCTTGCAGCAAGTCGAAGGCTCAGACATTCCTTCAATGGGTTAATTAGCAACGATTTGAATGTGCACTTCGAGGCGACAGCTCATTCTACACCCATACAACCCTTCACCACTTCGTCTCCGAGCCGTCGACATCGAAGAACCGACCGTTCCACTCGGGCGTGACCTTGGTGAAGATGTTGTTGATGCTGGAGAGTAAATCCATTGTGAGTAGCTGTACCGAGAGACGTATCAACATTCTACGACTCACGCCTGAGCAGCAGCATCCTCAACGAACAGCTCGGCGGGGCCCTCGAGTCCGCCGGTGAAGTCGGTCTTGACGTAGCCGGGGCTGTAGACGAAGGTGGTGAATCCGTCCTGTAGTTTCGAAATGTGAGCTCGATTAGCGAGCAAAGGTAAACGCTTTGGCGTACCCCCTTGAGCTCGTTCGAGAGCTTCTTCATCCACATGTTGACCGCGGCCTTGGAAGTAGCGTCTGCAAGGCTTCGGTCAGTCTGGTAGCCGAGAAGTAGAAAGAACACAATCACTCACAGAGCGGGAACAGCGGCATGGTCGAGATAAAGTAGTCAAACGACCCCACAGTGCTCGAAACGGTGATGATCTGCTTCTTCTCCCCTCGTTGCAAGAGAGGGAGGAAGGTGAGGGTAGAGCGAATGACGCCGTAGAGGTTGGTTTGGAGATCTTGGTCGAAGGTGCTTAGCGATCTGTGGCCAGGGGAGCGGTCAGCGGCGAAGGAGGGGGTTCGGCGACGAGAGAGGACGAACGTTTGAGTGGGAAGGAGAGTCTGCCCCCCAGTGTTGACGCCGGCGTTGTTGATGAGGGTGTCTAAGCCATTGGGGAGGAAGTTGGAAGCCTCGAGAGCGGCGACGGCAGCCTGAGAAGCGGCAAAGGTCAGTCAAGTGGAGGCGACCCTATCGCCGAACTCACCTTGACGCTCTCGTCCTTGGTGACGTCCATCTTGAGAATGAGAAGACGTCCTTCATTCGAATTCTTGATCTTCTGTAGCTCAGTGGCGGTCGAGGGATTGCGAGCTGTAGCGACAATCTTGATCTCCGGCGACGAAGCGAGAAGCTGGCGGGTGTACTCAAGTCCCAGTCCACGAGAGGCGCCAGTAATGAGGTAGGAGGTAGAAGAGGACATGCTGCAAGTGTTGGGAAGGAAGAGAGAGGAAGAGTCGAGCTTTAGTAGCAGAGTCCGTCGGCGCAAGCATAACCGCCGACGCATCGGCGTTAGGCCCTCCACTCTGCCCTTCAGCTCGAAGGGCGTCGAGACGTCGTAGGGAGACGAAGAAGGGGAAAGCGGTCGATTACAAAGCGTAGCAAAGCAGTCGGAACGAGGCGAACCATGCCCCCGAGCTCATCTCCACCGAACAGCGACCGGCGAGCGCACTCCTCTCGTCTGGTCCTCGAAAGCGGGGGATACATCGTGCTTCAACTTCTCCTCGGCGGCTTGTAAGGGTCTTCAGGCTTAGCGTACTCCTTCTGTTCCCTCGCCAAACCATCAGCTTCCCCTCTCGATTCTCCAAGTCGCTGATTCACTCACCTTCAGGTTGACCCAACGCGGCCAAGCCTCATGATCGACCCAATCGTCCTCTCCAGCGCGCTCCCTCGTGTGGTCGTTATCATTGAACTCGGGGTCGTTGTCGGTGGTGCAGCTGTCGACGTCGAAGCGGCAGACGTCGTCGCCGAAGTAGGCGCGAGGGGTGGTGATGGGAGGGTAGTGGGCTTGGGAGGAGGGCTAGTTTGAGTGAGGAAAAAACGAAAGGTCAGCTGCAAGGTCCCCATGCTAGCTACGAAGAAAGAGACCGCTCTCTGAGTGAAAGAATCCACCTCGGCGCGATGAATCTTGGGCTCGGGAGAAGGAGTCATGCCGCGGTAGAAGTCTTGACCGGGGTTGACGGAGGAGTAATCGGGGATATACATCTTTTGCTTCTTCTTGTTGGGTTGGAGGTTGAGCTCTTGCTGCTGCTGCTCGCGCAAGTCGGACTCGGGCGAAGGGAGGTGCTCGGCTTGCCTCTGAAGAGCGATTGGGTGCTGTTGGTGGCTCACAGGCTGAGGAGGAGCAAGCTGAGGTACATGGTAAGGTGGAGGAGGCTGTTGGTGCTGCTGATTGACCGCTGGCTGCTGTTGCAAAGGCCAAACGAAGCGAGGAAGCGAGCTGTCGAGGGAACGAGAGGGCTGCAAGTGACGCCGGTTGGCGCTGGAGCGTGCGGGTGCTTGAGCTGGTTGATAAGCTGCAGAGCTGACTGGGTGGTTGACCATGTAGCCCAAGTCGATGAAGAGCGAGAGCCGAAGATGTGGTCCAAGGTCAAGAGAGCGAGTTGGCCCCCGAGTCGAACTCAATTCCAGAGTTGGAGACGCGTCGACGCGTTCAAGTGCTAAATTACTCGTCCCTTCCTCTTCTCTCTCTCTCCCTCTTCGCCTCTTCGTTTCTCTTCGACTCAGCACTAGCCAGCAGCCGCTCTTTCTGTAACCTTTCATTTTCCACTCACCTTCGCCTACCCCCTCTTTCTACCCCTTGCGCCCACTCGATTCAAGATGAACGGCTTCGACAGAGGAGTAAGCTCGATTCGCCGACCTTTCCAGGGTCCCCCGCTGACCTATACATTGCAGAGTGTGTACTCTGTACCGGTTTTAGGACCTAACTCCAATGCAACGGGCAGGACGGGCAATTCCAGCACCTCCAACGCCAACGCGACCAACACCCATACGATCGAGCAGCTCTACAACTTCCTCACAGAGTTCTCGGACGGCGAGTCCTTCCTCTACCGTGACCGCCTTCGTGCCAACTTGCTCAAGAAGGAATGGACTCTCGAGGTTGAGATGGGTCACCTCATTGGATGGAACGAGGAGCTCGCCGCGAGGTGTAGGACAGAACCCGGAGAAGTCGTACCTTTGGTGAGTCGATTTTAACAGTCAACAGTCGATTCAACGACAGAAACGACGCGTTCGGCGCTCGAGGGAGGAGTAACGACGCGGCGTGATGAGGGGAGGGAAGAGCTAACGCGTTAATCTCTTTCTCTGCTCCCCTACAGTTCGAGATTGCCATTCGCAACTTGGCGCGCAAGATCCTCTTCCCTACACAAGTTGGACTTACTCAAGCCGAACGCGATGCCCGAGCCAAGGAGGTCCCCGAGATTCAGCTGCAGCTCAGGAGCGGTAGTCGATTGATGCAGTTCCGCGAGCTCGGCGTGAGTTCTCTGCCGTCGCCAAAGCAGAGCAACGCTAATCGTAGTACTCGTTCAACAGGCCACCTCCATCTCCCGCCTCGTTCGTCTCCCAGGAATCGTCATCTCAGCTTCCGTCCTCTCCTCGCGCGCCATCCGCCTTCACCTCACCTGCAAGTCCTGCCGACACGTCGCGCACATGGAGGTACAAGGAGGGTTCACCGGTTTCACTCTTCCTCGCAAGTGTGGATCGTGAGTCGTCCTCTCTGCTGGCTCTGTAGCTCTTCGCAGACGAACGCGTGTTGACGCGCCGCTTTCTCTCATTTGCCCAGCGACCCTTCGCCTGATGGAGGAGCAAAGGATTGCCCGCTCGACCCTTACGTGATTGTGCACGACAAGTGCTCGTTCGTTGACCAGCAGACGATCAAGCTGCAAGAATCGCCCGATATGGTTCCCGTCGGAGAGCTCCCTCGCCATGTCCTTCTCAGCGCCGACCGGTGAGCTCCCTTCTTCTTCCTCCTCCTCCGAGTCGCGAGCTCATTTGGTCCCTCCCACAGCTACCTCACCGGCAAGGTCGTCCCCGGAACGCGCGTAATCGCTACAGGAATCTACTCCACCTTCCAAGCGGGCAAATCCAAGCGCGATACCCCCGTCGCTCTTCGTACTCCCTACCTTCGCGTTCTCGGCCTCGAACTCGATACCGATGGTACGGGACGTGGTTCTCGCAACTTTACCGCCGAGGAGGAGGAGGAGTTTGGCGCTATGGCTAGGGGAGAGAACTTCTATGAGCGCTTTGCCGAGAGTATCGCTCCTAGTATCTTTGGGAATGGAGGTGAGTGTCGGTTTCAATCTCGTAGTGAAGCTCCGAGCTGATCCCTCTTGCCTCTCGCATCGCAGACATCAAGAAAGCCATCGCCTGCCTTCTCTTCGGTGGATCCAAGAAGGTCCTTCCCGACGGCATGCGCCTTCGTGGTGATATCAACGTTCTCATGCTCGGAGATCCTGGAACCGCCAAATCTCAACTCCTCAAGTTTGTAGAGAAGGTCTCGCCCATCGCCGTTTACACCTCGGGAAAGGGATCCTCGGCCGCTGGATTGACCGCTTCGGTGCAGAGGGATCCTCAGTCGGTGAGTGGTTCTCCGTCTCCTTCCTCTGAGGAGAGTTGAGCTGACTCCTCCTCCATCTCACAGCGCGAGTTTTACCTCGAAGGCGGAGCCATGGTCCTCGCCGACGGTGGAGTCGTCTGTATCGACGAGTTTGATAAGATGCGCGACGAGGATCGTGTCGCCATTCACGAGGCCATGGAACAGCAAACCATCTCGATCGCCAAGGCCGGAATCACTACCATCCTCAACTCGCGTACAAGCGTTCTCGCCGCCGCCAACCCCGTGTTCGGTCGTTATGATGATATGAAGAGTCCTGGAGAGGTGAGTGGTGGGGTCGGTTAGACTTGAGGGGAGTAGGACATTGACCTTGACCCTCGCACACAGAACATCGACTTCCAAACGACCATCCTGTCGCGTTTCGACATGATCTTCATCGTCAAGGACGAGCACGACGAGGCTAGGGATAGGGTGAGCTCTTCATCCGATTCAGACCCTTCGCGACTCTTGCTGATCATCTCTTTGTACTACAGACCATCGCCCACCACGTCATGAACATCCACATGAACCGCGCTAGCGAGAACCAGGCGGTCGGCGAGATCGACATTGACAAGATGAAGCGCTACGTCGCTTACTGCAAGGCGTGAGTCGTCTTTGGACCTTTTCTTCCGATTAAAGTCGAGCGCTTGAGGCTGACCCTCTCACCCATCTCACAGCCGCTGCGCCCCTCGCCTCTCCAACGACGCCGCCGAGAAGCTCAGCAGTCACTTCGTCGCCCTTCGCAAGCAGGTGCAGCAAGTCGAGCGCGACAACAACGAGCGTTCCTCCATTCCCATCACTGTTCGGTGGGTCTCCTCTCCCTCGCCTCTGCGCCGCGCTCTCGGTCTAACCCTCCCTTCTCCCCCCCAGTCAACTCGAAGCCATCATCCGCATCTCGGAATCCCTGGCCAAGATGACCCTAGCGACCGAAGTCCAAGAGCACCACGTAGACGAAGCGATCCGTCTTTTCAAGTTCTCCACCATGGATGCCGTGCAAGCTGGAAACGTCGAGGGAATGACGAGGGGCGATTTGCAAGAGGAGATTAACAAGGTCGAGGCGGATATTAGGAGGAGGTTGCCCATTGGGTGGAGTACTAGTTATGCGTCGCTGGTGAGGGAGTTTGTTACCCAGCAGGGGTGAGTCTTGCTTTCGTTTTCTCGTTTCGAAGCGCCGAGCACAGAGCTGACGACCCCCGCCCCTCTTCGATCATAGATACACTCAACACGCCCTCGAACGCACCCTCTACATCCTCGAACGACGAGAAGTCATTCGCTTCAGTGGTGCCAAGCGTACCGTCCACCGTGTCGGCGTTTAAGAGGCTAGACGAGGAGAAGGGAGGTCGATCGAGGAGGAGGGGAGGAGGAGAGGTTCCATGTGCTGTACCAATTCCTGCTAGTTTGTGCTTAGCTGTCTTTTTTGAGCGTGCCCATGCGCGCTCTAGGGTGTATCATGTAAGATCAGAGCGATCTTTAACTCTAGCGCTTGCTCGTCGGGGGAGGAGCTTGCGAAGAGAGGTCCGAGAGGCGAGCATGTTCGCTTCCTCTCACCCTCGCAGGCTCGTATCTCAGCTCGGCGTCTCCCTTGCGCTGCTATACCAGCTCCATTCGGTACACGGCCTTCAGAGCCGAGAAGGAAGAAGCTCGGCGACCTCTCCTCTCAGCTCTCGAGAACGGACGAGTCGAGTTGCTGTTGCAACGGGGTATCAATGCTATTCACGAAAGAACGAAAAAGGGGTGGGGAATCTGTATGCTACGAACGAACTGCCTCCTCCTGCCAAACCTCTACCACCAGCCAACCTCAAGCTCAAGCTCAAGCCGTCGCCGTCGCCGCGGCGGGCGCACTCGCTCCATTGACCCCCATCTTCAGGAGAGCCTCACACCTCGCCGCAATAGACTCGGTCAACTGCAACGTCTGCCTAATCTGCAGATCCCACCTCTTGGTCGCGGGCGCCGTTCCCTGCTCCTCCTTCTCCTCATCCTCATCAGCGGCAGCAGCGACGTTGGAAACGACTCCATCTCCCTCCTTGCTCTCGGCGTCAAAGATGATGAGTCCTTCAGATTGATCGAGCGAGGCGTGAAGACGTCCTTGTTGGATCATGGTGCGGGCCATGGCTTCGGCGGCGGAGGGTCGGAGGGCGAGAAGTAATCCCAAGCCGCGGAAGGTGATGTTGTTGTAAACGCGCGAAGCCGAGAGGACGTTGTGCTCCATCACGGCGCGATCGAGAACCGTTTCGGGTCCTTTCTTGCCTTCCTCGAGTTCGGCGTCGGGGGCGAGGACGACTCCCGTAGTAGGAGCGAGGCGGGCGAGTTGATGAGGAGCGAGCTTGGAGGCGAATTGAGTCACTTCGTCGGGACGGATCATTTGGTCGAGGAACATTTTGGAGAGGATGCCAAAGTGCTCGGTTTCGGGCGAGCGCTCGTCGCGGAAGAGGGAGGAGAGGATCCGGGAACGAGTGGGTCCGGCGGGGGCGAGGACGGCACAGATGATGGCGGCTCCTCTGTGTTAGGGAGTGAAAGAGCGAGGTCAGCGCCCGTTGAGGCAAGCTCGGTGGAGGGAGAGAAGCTTACAGGGTCTGAGTGCGCTCGCCCTCCTCGATGATGGGGATGTAGCTGATCTCGTGGTACTTGGAGGCGGCCTCAGCGAAGCGACGGTTGTAGTCAAACATGCGAGCTTGCGAGAGCTTGAAGTGGAGGAGCAATTCGGGATCCTTGACGGAGTGGACGATCAGAGTCGCGCGGTTGAAGAAGGTCTCGGCGGTGACGGAATCCTCCTCCTCGAGCAGCATGCGGACAATGCGAACGTAGACCCTGAGCTTGTCCTCGTTGGAGCTGTTAGGAGCAGCGAGTGAGCAAAAGCGCGACGAGCGAACGACGCGAAGGAGAGCTCTCAACTTACCGTCCTCCAGACTCGAGAGGGATGCCCATGAGCACTTTGGCAGCCTCGCTGTACTCTTCGTCGTTCTCGAGTAGCTCGGCGTATTGCTCACGAAGCGAGCAGACCTGTGCGGAAGGGAGCGATTCGAGCGTGAGCTGAGCTCAGCGCTGTAGCTTTGAGAGAGAGCAAATCACCTGCTCCTCGAAAGTGGTGACCCTCTGCTGCATCTTGGGCAAGCTCATCGCCATGACTTGCTTCCTCGTCTCCTGGTCTGCGATTGACTTGAGGTTGGCGACGTACTCGGTGAGGGTCTGGCGAGCGACGATCTGAGGAAAGTCGGCATGAAGGACGGCATCGAGGAAGAGGGTGAGATCTGCTTCGAGTGAGCTGGACGAGCTCAGAGTCGACGAGAGGAGCGAGAGGCAAGCGGCCGTCTGTGGGGGGAGAGAGGGAGCGGGTAAGTGTGAGCTGTGAGAGAGGGTGAAGCTGTAGCTTGATAGCCTTACCTTGTCCTTTTGAGGGAGAGCAGCAATCTTCTGTAGCTGAGTCTCCATGGTTGAGAGTCGAGAGCAACGATGAAGTGAGAGGCAACCCGCTCAATCCCTCTCTCCCTCCGACTTCATCGTTGCTGGTTCGGCTCACTCTCGCTATGCGGTCAAGGAACCTCGCTTTGGCAGGGCTAGTACTCTGCCTGTCTGCTGCTACTACAGCTCAAGCTGCTTGGGGCTTTAAGAACGCTGGTGAGCCCCCTCAGCCGACTTGGCGCTTTGTCGCTCACTCACCTCGCTTCTCCTCTTCAGTCACCACAGCAGCTACTCCTGTAGAGTCTTACGCTCCTCCTCCAGTACCCGCTGCTACAGTCGACGATCCCATCCCCTTCCGCGACATCCTCACCGACGGCGCATCTCCCCCGCCTCCCGCCGCCGCTCTTCCTACCAACGATGCATCAGCCTACACGCTGGGTCCTTTCACCTTCCGCCCCTCCGACTTTGTGCTGGAAGCATATCTCATCGGCGGGATCCTCCTCTACACCCTCCTCTCCTTCCTCGGCGGCCGAGCTAACCGCTCTCACGCCTCTGCCTGGATGGACGCCAATGTACCGACACTGCAGGAGGAATTCGCGGGTGTAGGAATGGGAGATGTCGGCAAGGTGTTTGCTCAGGATGGAGGAGACGAGTTCTTGACCTACGCGACGGGAAGGAGGGGTGTCGTGAGCGCTTGGGCGATTGTGCAGACCAAGAGTCGGCACGACCTCCTCACGAGGCTCTACCACATCGTCAGAGGCGCTTTGGACTACACCTACGTTTCAGGAGAGGACCGCATTGTGAGTCATCTGCCTTCATAGCTCGAAGAAGCAGATCTGACCCCCCCTCGGCGATTCGCAGACCATTGATTTCAAGCTCAAGGCGCCTCAGGGAACACCGGGAGCCAAGTTCTGCTTCGCTGTAGCCGACCGCAAAGTGCTCCGACTTCTGCGCGACTCGCGCTGGGATTTGGTGAGTGATCCAGCCTCCTTCTCCGTCGTCGCCGAAATCTGACTGAGCCCGCTCTCCTCACAGACCACCTTCACCACCACCGCCGAGACTACACCCACCGTCGACTCATCGCTCATCGTCATGTCCGAGAACGGAGAGGTCACCAAGGCCATGCTTCAGCCCGAAACCGGCCTCAACAAGGCGATTGGGAAGGGCGCCGATCTCACCTGGTTCGAGAGCCTCGTTATTACAGACGGACCCGCCAAGCAGCCGAGCGAGAGGTGCGTTACTCTTTCTACGTCTCGCCACCAGACGCTCGTCTCCTGACCCGCCTTCCTCGACCTACAGCAAGCCTTCCCTGCCGGACGACGAGTTCCACCTGATTCTCACGCTCGGTCTACCGCCCAAATCCCGCGTCGGCGAGACAACACCATGGATCTCCCTCGCCTGCAACATCGTCGACGTCCTCTACTCTCGTCAAAAGCTCTTGCCCGACGTCCAGATCCCCAAGCTCGTTCGTCTTTCTCGTCTCGCAGCTTCGCCAAACTCGCTCGCTTTGCTGACTTGGATCCCCCTCACCTCCCTCGGTCCATGACAACAGAAGAAACGCCGAGCAGACGCCCTAGCCGTCTTCACCAAAGCTCTCGAAGCGGAGAAGAAGCTCACAGCTCAAGAGCAGAAGGAGGAGCTCGCGGCGCTGAAGAAGAAGATGGAGAAGGAAAAGGAGGAGGAGAAACTTAGGACTATGAGCAAGGCGGATAGGATCAAGTATTTGGTGAGTTGGGCTTTGAGCTGGAGAAGAGCTGAGCTGACCCCTTCTTCCTCGCCCGAAAGGCCAAGCAGGAGGAAATCAAGAAGAAGGAGGCGATGAAGAAGTTGAGGGTGAGGGCGAAGCAGTAATATTGATTCAATGGTGTTCCTTTCACGTCCGCTTCGGAGGAGAGGACTGCGAGCGAACGAGTGAACCGAAGCGAACTCGCGGATGAAAGGCTTGAGTTCCGCTTCAACTGCTTGATAACGTCGAGTATCTAGACATCGTGTATACGCTACTTCCCTGGGGTTTGAGGGAGCTTGTCAGCACCGCAGAGGGAGAGGGGAGGAAAGAGAGCGGGGCTCACCCACGCCGAGAACGTTTAAAACTCCTCCAGCTCGCGGTAGTAGCCCGGCTGAGTCTTGTCTGCAAGTAAAAGAGGAACATCAGCCACTGCAATCGACGCCTCAAGTGCGGAAAACTCACCATCACAAGTCTGCCACCACTCGTCGCCTCCATCATACCGATACAGCGCCAACCTCTTGCCTCGACCAGCCAGCATCGAACCCAGCGGTCCAAGATACTGCTCCAACATCTCCGGCGTCATCTTGCTGCCTAACATGTATTCCATGTCGCGGATCCAAGAATCGACGAGGGCGACGGTGCGAAGGGCGGGGCATTGGTTGACAGCTTCGGTGAGCTTGCTGATGAGGTCGTCGTAGACGTCCACGAGAGCGACGGATCCATTAGGGTCGAGGGTGAGGGTCTCGAGTGATGGTGGGAGTTTCGGCGTCTCGAGATTGAGATCGAGGATACTACACCAGCTCTCGGTGGCGCAGAGGCGCAGGGATCGGAGGGAGGTCAACTCGGGGAGGAGAGCGACGATATCCTCTGCGATCTCTCCTTCACCGGGGGCGAGGAATTGAAGAGTCTCGAGTTGAGGACCGAGGGAGAGGAGCGCGTTGGGAAGGGAATCGTACTCCTCGTTGTGGTCTTGGAAGGCTTCCTCCTCGCTGAGTTGTAGAGCGAGGTGACGAAGGTTGGGGAGGGTGGTAGGGCTGAGTAGGTTGGACCAGGGACCGAAGAGCCCGCCGTTGAGGTAGGGGGAGATGAGGGCCAGGCGGGTGAGGTTGGGAAGAGGGTTCGGCGGTCGGGGAACGATGTGCTCGGGGCCGGTTCCGTACAGCTCGATCCAGCTGCAGCGAAGCTCCTTGATGTCTGTAGAGAAAGGTATTAGCACCTGTCTCTCTGAACGTCTCCATCCTTGCACTCACGATCGAAAGCCGAGAAATCGAAGGGAGTCAACCCCAGCGCCGAGAGGCAGACGAGCTCGACATTAGGGCAGTAGGACAGCGCCCGATCGACGAAATGAGCGCTGTACACCCTCCTATCATCCAAGTTGACCTCGTAGCCACACCACAGCGACCTCGTTCGGTTCGTCCATCCCTTCTTGGTCATGCCGATGAGCTGCCACAGCAGATCCTCCGTCTCCATATCGCCGAGCCAGATCTGGCTGTAGAGCTCCGCTTGAGCTGCTTCGTGCCATACGGAGGAGACGGTCGAATAGGCGAGGAGGAGGTCGTAGCGAGCGCGAAAGGTCGAGAAAGCGAGCGGCGGCAACGAGAGGCGAATGATGTGCTCGATGAGTTCTGCAGAAAGCTTTGGTAATGTACTGCTACTGGTTGAAGTCATCTCGACGTCCATGCTGTCGAAACGAGAGACGAGTGAATCGCGGGAGGGAAAGAGTCGAAAGCGACGCGATGTTCGCTTCTTGGCTCCGCACAATTCGTCGGCATGTCTCGTATTCGAACTTTCGCCTTACAAGAAGCACCAGAACCTGCTCCGGTACAGCCTCCGAAAGATGGACCCGCACCAGACGCCGACGAAGATGTAGCAGAGCCGCTGCCTGCACCACCGCTCACGCTCGCCCTTGCGCGCAAAGGCTCTTCGTACATCCTCGTCCATCCAGCACCCATGTCAGCCTCTGCACCAAATGAGCGACAATACGCCATCATCAACGCTCTCGTGCAGGCGGATCCATTTCCAGAGCTGGGCGAAGGAGGGAGGTCGCGCCTGTGGCTCAAGATTGGTGCAGGGAAGTCGGGCGAGCAGGGAGGAGAGAATGAGGGGCTGTTAGAGAAGCTGGTTGCTGCTGGAGTGGTCAAGGAGTGAGTCTCGGCGTTCTCGAAGGCAGCTCGCTCTTCGGCTGATTCTCCTTCCTTCGCAGGACGGGCACAACGGCCAAGCAGGGCATCGTCGACTACCCGCTGGTGGAGCTATTGCTACCCTCTCATGAGCTATGCCACGCCTGCGCTTGCTGTGGCGCTTTCGAGACGCAGAAGGAGGAGGACGACGTGCCAACTCGCTTCCTTCGCTGTGCGCGATGCAAGCAAGCCTACTACGTACGTTTTGCGCTTGCGATTTACTCGCCTGGATCTCTCTGACCTTTCCTTTGCCCCCCTTACAGTGCAGCGCCCTCGTGAGCCGAGTCATGGGCGATTCTTGATCTCGGCGATCCTCACGCTGACCCTTTCCTTGCTCTTCCAGTGCCAAAGCAAGGATTGGAAGGCCACACACAAACCCAACTGCCTCGATGTACCAGGCGACGACGACGCATCGATTGAGGAAGCACGGCGGAGGGCGCTGTTGAGGCTGTTCGGGCGGACGGTGGCTGCTCGGGTAGGCCCAAGAAGCAAAATGGACTAGCTGTCCGCTCTTCGACTCACAGCGCTCAATCGTCTCCTTCGCTGAGAGAGATGCTAGCGCTGTGTCGACTCCCTGCTCAATTTCGCTGCTCTCAGGTCGAGCGATTCGTCGGCTCGGCGCAAGCCAACCTGCAGCCCTCGCTCACTACGCCCTCGAATTATGCACTATCGCTACGTTTCGAAAAGAAGTCGACTATACACACAAGCCTCGCTATTGTCCTTTCGCTCACGTCCGTATCCCTGAACGCCGACCCTCAAGCCGCTCCCTTCGTCGCCAACGCCGAGTCGCGAGGGAGAAGCCTGCGAAGGATCTTGCCGGCGGGGCTGCAACGGAGCAGAGTAAGATGAGTCAGAATGAGCTGAAGCACTCCGAGAGGTAGGCTCAAGCTCGCCTCTTGGGGATCTCATCGACGAAGCAGACACCTCCGACGAGGCGTTGAGACGGCTCGACCTGCTCGTTGACGAAATCGAGGATGTGCTGAGCGGTGGAGGGCGAGTGGTTCTCCTTGTCGACCACGACGAAGGCACGAGGAACTGTGTGAGAGAGGGAAGCTGTGAGCTTCAGCCTCTCTTCACCTCGAGCTGAAGAAGCCGAAGAAGCGATCCGTTGCAACTCACCCTCGCCGTGAGGTCCGTTGACTTTCGCTACTCCAGCGTCGTGAACCAAAGGGTGAAGGAGAAGTGAAGGAGAAGGATGGCCTCGAGCTTGGAAGGAGCGACGTCGTGTCCGTCGACCTGGTCGCAGACAAAAAAGTCAGCAGTCGATCGCCGAGTTCGAAAGCGTGCGGTCGGGATAGCAACGCACATGAACGATCTCGCTCTTGCGATCGAGCATGAAGTAGAATCCATCCTTGCTCCTCCTGGCGAGGTCGCCGGTGTAGATCCTGCGTAGAAGGGTGACGGAGGTTGTCGGGATGAGCAAACTTGAAGCGTCGAGCAGCGACGAAATCGAGAAGAATGTCGATTCACCAGCCATCCCTAATCGTCTCCTTCGTAGCCTTCTCATTCCTGAGGTATCCCATCGTCATGCAGCAGGGGCTCTTGACGATCAACTCGCCGACTTCTTCATCGCCGAGCTCGACTCCTTCATCGTCGACGCTCTTGACCTCGACTCCGGGGCAAGGACGACCGACACTGCCGTTGGGCTCCTTAATTTCGAGAGGAGGGTTGATGCTCAAGAAGGTCTCGGTCATCTGCGCGCCGAGGAAGAGATTAGCGATCGCCGAAGCGGACAAAAGCGGGCGGGAGAGCTCACCCCAAGGCCGTTCCAAACGTTGGCGCCGAGACGACGCTTCACAGTCTGCATGACCTTGAGAGGCGTGCTGGATCCGGCGGTCATGATGTCGCGAAGGCTCGAGAGGTCAAAGTCGTCGACGAGGGGCTCTTGGGCGAGAAGCAGGCAGACGGGTGGTGTGATGGCGAGGGCGGTGATGCGGTACTTCTGAATCGCGGCGAGGAAGCTGGGAAGGCTGAAGCGGTTGCTGAGGACGTTGGGAGTGCCCTGTAGGATGCGCAAGAGGGTCAGCTTTCGCGATAGCTGTCGAGCGCCGACCGAAGCAAGCCAACCTTCAGAGTAGGTAGGAGGATGCTAGTGAGCTAGAAGAGGCGATTGAGTGAAAGTTAATAAACGCATCACACCACAAGTCGACAAGGACACTCTCACCTGTCCATAGCCGAGAGCGAGGGGTAAAAACGAAAGCAAGCGGCCCTCCGGCTCGAAAAGGTAAGGCGTCGCAGCCATGCACACCCTCGTAGAGGCCATAAACTGAAGATGACTCGTCTGAACTGCCTTGGGAGGTCCAGTGGTGCCCGAGCTGAAGTAGATGGCGGCGAGCGACTCCTTCGCAGGCTTGCGGAGCTCGGCGATGGGCTGAGGGTGCTCCTTGCCGGATTTGATGAGGTCATCGAGGTTGAGGAGCTTGATACCGTCTGAAGTAGCGGTGACGAGGACGAGCTGAGGTGGATGCGAGAGGGAGAGCTCCTCGATGACCTTTTCGGCGATGGCGAGAAGCGAAGGGTGGACGAAGAGGACCTTGGGGCCCCCGAGAGCGACGAGAGTGACTGTAGCGGGGTAGAGAGAAGGTCAGTTGAGCTTGGTTCTCGCTATTCGAGCCCTGTGAAGCCAACGTACGAGCATGGCGGATCTCGGCAGGGGAGGACGACGCGACGATGGCGACGGGGACGAATCCGCGGCCCATGATTCCAAGGATGAGCGAAGGGAGCATGAACTGGGGGTAAGGATACTCAGCAAAAGCTCTGAGAGAGATCACCCCGACCACTAACCGTGTTGGGGCTCAAGATGAAGGCGAAATCCCCCTCGGCGAGCTGAGGGAGTTGCCTACGAATGCCGCTCGCCACGTCCTTGATCGAGTCGCAGAAGTCCTGTAGCGAGATGTGAGCTTCCCCGATCTTACTCCACAGCAGACTACCCACTTTGTAGGTCAATTGACGGTCGCCCTCGGCCTCAATCTTGATGACCTTGTCGAGGGGGACTTGGTGAGGGTTGCTGAGAATGTACTGGACGATAGTGCACTCCGGGATCGGCCCCAGAGAAGAAGGAGAAGCGCTGGAGGCAGTCATCGCGCCGACTGAGATGAGCAGTGAATGGTAGGAAAGCAAGAGAGCTCAGCTCAAAGCCCCGAGGTTCTCTCTCCGAGTCCGAACCAACTCCGCGGTTCGCGTCGGCGCCCTCCCCGAGCGAGTGGGAGGTGCGGAATGTAGCAGAATGATCCCTGCGAGCTTCTTGGGGCGACTCCAAGTCTCAGCTGCAAGCTCTACAAGGTCGACAGCTCGGCGAGAGATTGAGCGAGAGGAAGGGTCGAGATCGACGAATACTCGCTCTGCTGCCTCGTGGGAGCAGTAGAAGCTTTAAACACTAACTCAAAGTAGCTCTCCCCACCTCTGTACCCTTATATCAACCTTCTGCGCCGACTGAGCCTGGAGGACAGCTCGGCGCTCGCGTGTCTGGCGGAAAGTCCTGGAAATGGGAGCAGCTGAAGCGGAGGGACACTTCGACAGCACTCACTGAGCTACTAAGCTCTACTCTGCTCCTCATCAAGTACAGCTCGAGTTGAAGCTGCTTCGCTCGAAGGGGCGCGTCGTGGCCCAGGCGAACAGCTGACTTTCGGCCGCTCTCCCTCTTTCCTTCCTTCCACGTCGCGCTCACCTCGTTTCAACTCGTTCGACTCGATTCATGTAGCTCATCAGGATCCGCTACCAGCTCGCAAGCCCTACAGCATCGCCTTCAGCTCCCCCCTTCGAGCAACAACCAAGTCGTGGCTCAGCCAGCTCGTCGCGTCAGCATCTCGTCGCTCTCGTCGAGCAAGAGGACGTGGAGCTCGAGCCAGGGTTCCGAAATGCTACAGCTACTCCCTATTCGACTCTACTACCATGGCAGCCTCTCCGTCAAGCTGCACCGACATCCCTCCACCACGACGCACGTCGCAAGCTCTCGTCGCCGTTCTGAGGTCTCCTCGAGCCGTTTTGGGAAGCTGTCGACGGCTGGAAGGTCTTGACGAGCGTGCATGAGGATGCTGGTGCAGCAGAGGCGGGGGTGGTGCTCGGGTTGGATGGAGCAGCGCTTCGGCGAGGGTCGAGGAGGATGGATTGCTGGAGGGGAGTAAGACGGGCTACACGAGCGTCGTATCGACTCGACGGCTCATTCCTTATACCCTTGACGTGCTCTGCTCTTCTGCACGACTGCCGATCGAGAGTCTCGGTCGACTGAGAAGCAGGTGAGCTCCTTCTCCCTTCGCCGAGCTGGCCTCCTTCCCCTCTCCCGCGAGACTCACCACTGACAATTGATCACCTACAGCTTCTCGACTTTCCTCTCCTCCCGCCGACCACCCTACAAACCTTTCTACCACCTTCAAATGCGCCCTAAACCCCCCTCCATCGTCGATGTCCCGCTTCTCCACCTCGACCGAACGACCGACGGCTTTCCCGCACGTGCGCCTCCTTTTCCCTCGGTGCTGCAGGGTCCTAGGCAAGCTCTAGCGACTCTGTTACACCTCACTACTCCTACGCCACACCTTCCCTCCCTCTCCTTCTCGCCATCACACTTCCCGGTCAGCGATGACCCTTCCTCACCTTCGGTCGACGGCCCAAGCGAGTGTCTCGCCTTTTCGTACGGCATTTCTCGCAGCTTGGACGATGATGCCACGGTACAGGATCAGCGGGAAGGTGCTCGTCGACTCGAGTTGTAGTTACGTCAAGTCGACAACCTTTCCAACGGCCTTTCGAAACCTCCTCTCCCAACGTTCGGCTTTGACGTTTCGAGCTTCGAGCGCTGCGTCTCGGCGCTTCCAACGTGCGATGGCGTATGAAGGGGGACGACGGAAAATTCTCTGTACCCAAGCAGGGATCTCTTTGGATTCGAGTGATGGGCGACGAACGAGCCGGGATAACCACCTCATCAGAGGCCTCGCTCCTCGCTGGCGTCGCGCCCTTTATCCTTAATCCGTCGCCCGAACGTCTCTCACTCGCCTACAGGAAGGGTTCTACTGGAGGTGTGTGCGGGGGCTTTAGTTTGGTGCAGGAAGGGGAGGGATTCAAGCTCGGCTCTCGTTCTCAGCTGTAATGAACTACAGCTGTTCACTCAACACCTCTCTCTCACACAAAAGAGCAGAGCCATTGACCGGACTGCGCAGAGTTGAAAGGGTGTCGAATCTAGAGCTAACGCGGGGTGCGAGAGGCAAGAGCTCGGTTCCTCGAACTTGCGCTGGGAGCTCTCCCTCTCTCCCTCTTCCCTTTCAAGCCTCACGTCTTTCCTTCTCAGCCAACGTTTCTGTATCTCAATCATGCGCTCTTCAACCGCTGCTGCTGCTACCTCTACCGACGCCTACCACTACACCTCGGCCTCTCCTTCAGCACCAGCAACAGCGGCAGCGCAAGGGCGCTCCAAGCGCTGGGCGACCCACTCTGTCGACGAGCACTTGTCAGGCGATGAGGAGCAGGACGACCAGGATCTCGACGATGAACCCAAGCCTCGATCCAAGCGAGCCCGCGCCAGCAACGCCAGCAACGCTTCATCGTCGTCCAGAGGCGCAGCGAACAGCGGCACCGCCAAGGGCACCTCAGCGGGAGGGGGAGGGAGCACCTCGTCTCAAGGACCAGTCAGCGCCAACGACAAGGAGCAGCGCAAGCAAGCTCGCATGATTCGCAATCGCAGTGAGTTGGTCTTTCGCTTATCGCCTTACAGCAGCCAACGCCGAACGAACCGAACCGAACCCCCC
>JACWFO010000262.1:0-11682 GCA_019775505.1 Leucosporidium yakuticum
CCCCTGACTCTCCCTGCCTCAGCACCACCCACCTCAGCATGCTCGACTCGAGAGCGCGCCGGCGGTCGGCGGAGAGCTCGCGAGAAGAAGACTAGCGCTCTGTCTCCCTTCACACCGCTGGTGCGGTGGGAAGAAAGCAGTGTATTTCGGTTCAAATGGCGTAGATTCAGATTGTCGGGACAAGTCATCTCCTGGTAGCAAGCATCAGCCCTTGCCCGAGCAAAGCCGAGCAAGGAGAGACGACCCCCAAGAGCTGAATTTGCGCCTGCCTTTCTCTGTCTTTGAAGCGCCGTCGGATACTTGAAGACTCTCAGAAGGGGTCGACAAACGTACTCCGAAGTCAAGAGCCGGAGATCACCCCTCACAAACGAGAGAAGCGCAGTCTCGGCCTGAGCGCGAGCACGACTTCCTCGCGCCGCTTGTTGAGCAGGAAGCTCTACCTGATCTGCTCGAACCACACGCCGAACGCCAACGAGCTACAGACTCGAGATTTCCTCCCAAACACCGAGAAGCTAGCTGACTGGGTGGGAGGAGCAAGAATTGAGCTCCTGCTCGGCGAACAAAGGGTGAGGGAAGAGCTCGGCGCTGTTCGATTGCTCGACCGAGGACGGGCTTGGTCTGTGGGTCGACCTCCCTCGCTCTCGTATCTACTCCACAGGTCTTTGAAAGCACGGGATGGGTCTGAAAGCGTTGGTGAAAGTCCATGGGCGGCGGAAGCGTTCACAGCCGAGTTGAAACGCCCCTCCAAGGGCGAATACAGCTCTGCAGCTTGTTCCCAGCCGCCCAAGATCTAAGCTAGTCTATCCAATACACACTCCCCGTGAGAGAACGGCCGAAGCATTCAACTCGATGCACAGCTCCCCAAAAAGGAAAGCCAAGCGGCGAAAAAAAGGCTCGGTCGACACCTCTCGGCGCTGCCGGGGAGAGATCGCTGCTCATGTTGAGCATCGCTACTATTCAATCTCTAGGTTGAACACATCCAGTCCATCTTGCCTTCCGACAGATCAACCCAACGGGCTTGACGTCCTCAAGCACGCCGAGATTGAAGACGAAAAGGCGAGCAGATGGCTTTGGTGGCTCCGCCTCGCAGTGATATTCTGGGCAGAGACGCAGTGACCACGTATGCTCTTTGAAAACGGTAAGCAGCCACTCCCTGGCCCTTACAGCAAGCCCCAGCCTTCACGCCGAGCGAAGACGGGCAACTCGCGAGTCAAGACGAGGTGCTGCTTCCGACTGGGGAGGTGGAGACTTCCTGTTCTGCAGCTCATTCAAAGAGACACCTGTCGATCTTCGACAACCAGCGAACGCCCCTCCCTGCCCGAGAGAGGCGCCCCACCGGCTCGAAAGATGAGAAGCTGTCTTGTCTTGATGACCCTGTAGGGGAGCAGAAACCGGCACGAGCAATCAGTGGAAAGCAGGAGAAGATATTAAAACGAGCTCCAGCCGACTCGACGCGCCAGTCGATGGTCGAGGTGAAGACGAGGTCCAAGGCGGGAGAGAGAGAGTGAATCGGCGAGCTTGGGCCGAGTTGAGGGGAGCGAGGGAAGGGAAGAGGGTACAGCGGCGAGCTGCAGGGGAGTTCAGGACATTTTAAAGTCTCTGGAAACCTCGCTCTCACCTCATCAAGCTCAACCAACCTCCTTTCGCCCCTCCCGCTCGCCCTCCAAGAGCAGCGAGCAGCCTCAACCTCTCTTTCCTTTCTCCGCCTCACCCGTCTCCCGCTCGGTGGGCTCACTGAGGTCAAAGAGCGCTTTACAAAGATCCTACTCTTCTCAGCTGCAGCTCTCAGCAGCAAGGGATGCGTCAACAAACGTCTCCGAACGCCAGCGCCGAGCCCAGGTCCGTTTCGCGCTGTAGGGCGTTTCGGACAAGTTGGACTACGGCAGAGCTTTGATCGAGTCCCTCGAGTGCAACCCGAGCCCTCAGCTCATTCAGCCCGACTCAGAAGAAAACAGGGGTCTCTCGATCTCGCGCCCAACTCTCGATTCGCGCCCTCTCTCTTCCAACTCGTCTCCCAGCTCAACCGTCATGGTACATCCTCGTTTCTTTGCTCTCTCTATCCACCAAAACGTTCCCCTACATCCTACGACAACATTGCCCGTCTTTCGACCACCCTCTGAGGTCGCCTGAGTCGTTGGGAGGGAAGAGAATTTCGACGACGGCCGTGCAGCGGGATGGGGTGGTGCTGTTCTACGGGGCGGAGCGGGATTCGGTGCAGCCTATGTACGAAGGATCGCATGTGGAGCGATGGGTGTTGGGAGTGGACAGACGAGGTGCAGGAGCCGTCGAGGGAGGGGGAGGGGCTGCCCGTTTCTGCGATTCGCTTTGGAGGGCTACAGAGGGTCGCAGAGACCACGAGGAGCAGGGAACGGTGCACATTATCTACACGGACCAGGAGAACGAAATGCTGACTCTGTATTTCTTCCGCGTCCCTCAGTCTGCCGCTTCCAAGAGTGAGTCGTCGCGCCGCCTTTCTCAACCCAGACCCAGACAAAGGGCGCTAACCATTCTCCTCCCGTCCCTAACAGTCCTTCGCACCGCGAACGCCCCCAAGACGGCCCCCGACGCCACTGAGCTCCTTGTCGCTCAGGCCCTCGTTGACCTCGAGGCCGGCGAGCTCAAGGCCGACCTCCGCCCCCTCCAGATCTCGGCTGCCCGCGAGGTCGACGTTAAGGGTGGAAAGAAGGCTATTGTACGTTCTATCCTTCATTTCTGAGCGGCTCCAACTTGTTGGAGGTCGCAAGAGCAGGATGGATCGAGCGGAGGAAGCGCCGAGCGTACGCCGAAGCGCTGGCTCGGACGTTTGAGACGACCACAGAGTCGCTGGTGACATCCAAGAACATCTCGAGAACTATATCGAGCTAACCCAACTGCTTCCTTTCCTTTCAACAGGTCATCTTCGTCCCCGTCCCCCAGATCAAGGCCTTCCACAAGATCCAGGGACGTCTCACTCGTGAGGTATGTCAATCTCACCGTCATCACTTCCGCTTTCGCGTCGAGGCTGACCTTTCGCTCTACCGTCCTCCTCGTTCTCGTTTTCCAGCTCGAGAAGAAGTTCTCGGACCGCCACGTCGTCTTCATCGGCCAGCGCCGCATGATGCGCAAGCCCACCCGTGTCTCGCGCGTCAAGCAGCAGCGCCCCCGTTCGCGCACCCTCAAGGAGGTTCACGAGAAGATCCTTGAGGACCTCGTCTTCCCCACCGTGCGTTCCACTTCTTTGCTCCGAGCTGAGCGGCTGATGGTGTGGAGTGAGATGGTGGTGGTCGGAGAGGTGTATGATGTCGAAAGTGATGGCGGAGGAGGAAGAAGCAGACCAGCTACGACGAGCTGGATTTCTGCGCCGAAGCCGAGCGCCGAAGTTTCGGAGCGGGCGGGCTCTCAACTTTGGCCGCGATGACAGCCTACAGCACCCTCCTTCACCACACTCCCCATCTACACCTTATCCTACACCCCATCACACCCCCACACCGCGGCTTGAGACAGGGATATGAAGCATTTCGCTGATTCCGGCTCGCCCCCCTTTTTCCTCCCTCCTCTCCCTCCTTCTATCCTACCTCGCTTTCACACGTTATATAGGAGATCACCGGCAAGCGCACCCGCCAGTCGGTCGATGGATCCAAGGTCACCCGTGTCTTCCTTGACTCCAAGGATGCCACCAACCTTGAGTACAAGCTCGACTCGTTCTCGTCGGTGTAAGTAGCCCTTTCCTCGCCCTTTCGGTTCTTTTCTACCCTCTTCCACCACTCCACCTCCCGTACCATCCCACCCCATGGCGCCTTCTCCTCTTCCGCTCCCTCCCCCTCCGCGACCTGACCGAGCTCGGCGCTGACCCCGCTCCTCCTCTCCTTCAACAGCTACCGCCGCCTCACCGGCAAGGAGGTTCACTTCGAGTTCCCCGCCGTCGCTCAGGAGTAAATGTAGCCTCTTTGGTTATATTTAGGGAATGGGAGCTGGATCGAAAGATCCGGTAGGAGTTCATGCAAAACATGAATTCTCATCATGATACCTCTTTCTCGGGCCATCGAAAGTGAGAGCTTTGCGAGAGAACGAGGGCGACTTGAACGTAGCGAATGAGCGAGATAAGTGCAGCGCCGAACCGACTTGATTGCCCTCCGCCGACCGAGACCTCACTACGCTACACCTCTCGCCGCCACAACCCCCTTCTCCGGCGGGTACATCTCCCACAAACTAATCTTCTCGTCCTTCCCCCCAACAGCGAGCCACGGCCTCGCCTTGCTCCATCTCGGCGCTTCGTCGTCGTCGTCCGAATCCGAGTCCGAATCGTTCGACGGCTCGGCTAGGTTGGAGGGGCTTGAAGGTGGTGGAAGTGGGAAAGCGCAGGGAGCAAAAGCAAGCGCGTGGAGGGAGGTGCGGTGGTAGGAGAGGACTGCGAGGGGATGGGAGGATTTCGTGGAGTAGAGGCGGGTTCTGGAGGGCGGGGCGGGCGGGTAGTCGAGGAGTGCGGAGGTGGGCGTGGCGTGGCGTTGCGTGAGAAGGGAAGAGGAAGTGATGGGGGGAGGATGAGGCTCGTTAGCGAGTGAGCAAGGGGATCGAGAAAGGAGGAGCAAGGGCGAAGGGAGAAGCCGAAAGTCAACTCACTCGCCATCCCATCCCGCCACGGCGAGGAGCTTGCCATCATCCCGCACCGCAAGCGCAGAGCGACCAGGGTACTCCGTCGGCGTTTGCTTGAGGTGCGTCGGCGACGTTGACGGCTGTGAAAGCCGAGCGAGCGAGGTCAGCTCAGCCGCCCAGGTCGAGACGAGAGTGTCGCTCACCTCAGCAGCAAAGGGTGCAAAAAGCGAGTACTGGCAGATGTTATGATCTGCAGCGCAGGACCAGGCCGTCTCCTTGTCCGGCGAGAGGGCGAGGGACATGACTGTTCGGCGGGGGGTTAGCTTCAGCTTTCCTCCGATCCGATACCACCAGCTCCGAGAGCGAAGCAACTCACCAGCCTCCCTATGGCCCTTCTCCTCCCACACCAGCTCCCACTCCTCGCCTTCCTCCCTCGGTCCCGTCGGTGGGTCAAACGCCTTGGAAGTTGAGCCGGTGAAAGCGAAGTGAGCGACTCGGCCGTCTTCGTAGGCTGCTAGGAGGTGGAGAGGGGATGATGATGAGGAGGAGGTGGAGGTTGAAGTAAACAATTGGAGGGACATGACCGTTCCTGTGGGGAGGAGGGAGTCAGTAGGGAGCGAAGCGGAGAGGGAAGGGGAAGAGAGAAAGCGAACCAGTCTTGTTCCCCTCGCCGATGAAGCAGTTGGCGCCGATCGAACGATGTACTCGTGCCATCGAAGGGATATGAAAGATATCAATCTGCGCTTTCGCCCAAAGATCAGCTCAGTTCTGCTCCTCGTTCCATCCCGTCAACTCCTCACTCACCAACTCATCCCTCGTCAACGCCGGCACCGCCACCAGTGCTTTCTCCCTACCCATCTCATCCCTCCCCAAACGCAAGATCGACATCCTACAATAAGCCATAGCATTAACATGCAAGCTCCACTCGCTCCTTAACGGGGTAGGTTCCTTCGGCGATGGCACCGCGGTTGCAGCTGCTCGATTGAGGGCGCGGATGGAGGTGGGGAGGGGGGTGTAGTGGAGGCAGTTGTCGCGGGCGTGTCTGTGGGCGATTAGACGGTTAGTGGAGGTAGAGGAAGGGATGAGAGCGACGGACGTGAGTAAGCCTGAGTCCCACTCCTCGATGGACAGCAGTCCGGCCGTATGAGGCCTCCAGAAAAGCCGAGGTCGGAAGGTGTTGAGGTCCCAGACTGCGAGCCAACCATCTACATCCCTTTATCGCCATGCAGAGGGTCAGCAAGGGGCGAGAGAGCTCGAACGAGGCAGAGCTCACCCAGAGTAGAGCCATCGACCATTGGAAGAGAATTGGAGGACGCTGATTTGCGCTGTGTGCCCGCGGAGTATGTAGGACGGTGCAGGCTGCTGGGAGTAGGGCGTTTGAGAGGTCGAAGCTATGGGGAGCATCTCGCGATGAGAGCGGGCAGCTAGGAGAGCTGTAGGAGCAGAGGGTGAGTTGTACTAGAGCTACAGAGCTACTGGAGAGCTTACAAGACGAGAAGAAGCTGTACCGAGATGAGCGCGAGAGGAAGAGGAGCGCGTCGATTCGAGTTTCGATTCTTGAACTTTGACTACATTTCTGCGTGCTTCTTCTGCTCTGCTATCGGAGGGTGTTACGGGTGCATTGGCTCTGTAGGAGTACTGCAGAGCTACACTTGTTTGTTCCCCTTCTGCTGGCCGAGCTGTCGCTCGCTCCTCAACTTGATCTCAGCTCGTCTCCTCTCTTCGTTCGCGGGCTCTCTTCGAATTGCGGTGGAGCAGCGTAGTCAAGGTGACTGTGCTACTCACTGCTCCATGTCGAAGTAGGCGTGCTTTCGAGCCCTTTGCGGCGGAGAAAGCCCCGGTCGTCTTGATCTCTCGAGTCCACGCCAGCACGCTTCGCGAGCTAACAGGAAACAAGAGTGCTGTACGGCGTACAGTGCTCTTGATCTTGTACTCCAGTCAAGCGAAGCCATCTGTGACCCTTCCTCGAGCAGGCAAGGCTCCCGCGAACCGCTCTTTGCTCCTCGCTCTCAAAAGCCTCGCGCCTTTGGGACGAGGCGCTTCATCGAGGTCTTTCTGCGCCTACCCGTAACTACCTGCAGAGCGAGCCACCTCACCGAGAGCTCGCTTGACTGCCAGCCCGCTCGCAGGTCGGCGCTCGGCGATAGTTGCCATTGAGCGTGCTCGCTCGTTCATCTCGCCGATGGGGGAGAGCGCGCTAGCTCTTCTGCGCAACGTCTGTACATAGAGCTGCTTTTTCAGGAGGCCATCCAGCTCCTCAGAGTCGCTGCAGCGCTTGTCAAAGGTAGCGCAGCGCTCTCGTCGTTTTGGGTCTTCGCGCGCCAAAGAGGGTCAGGCTGCTCATCTGGGAGGTCGGCGAGCTTTTATCGAGAGCTGCAGTTGAGTATTGCAGTCTGGTAAACTGTGGTGCTTTCTGTCTTGTCCTCCTCAACGGTTCGCCGAACTCCGAGTTTCGCTTTCGAGCGGGCATTGCCTCGTCCTCAAACTCAGATACCACAGCGGGCGGGCTGAAGCACTCCCTGGACGTAGTAGCGCCGTGCTGAGCATGGTGCTGCTAGTCCAGTGCAAAGACTTGCGGACCCGCTGGTTCGCCGAGCAGAGCAGAGCAGAGCAAGCGCACCTTCGACGCTCGTTGCTCCTCGCTCTCGAAGGCGCCTGCCTTTGGGACGAGGTGCTAGACCGTGGTCTTCACGAGCTTACTTAGAACAACATGTAGAGCGAGCAGCCTCCCCAAGAGCTCGTTTGACCACTAGCCTGCGAGCAGGTCAGCGCTCGGCGATAGCTGCGTCAAGACGATGCTCGCCGTATTGCAGGAGAGCGAGATATGGCGGTTGAGGTTAGCTCTCCAACTGACGGTTTTGAGCGGGTAGCTGCTCTTCTACATCGCGCAACGCGCTGTCTTCGCTTCTCGGTTCATCGAAACTCAGCTCGGCGCTCTATCCCGCCGTTCTCTCCCTTCTGCGCTCTCTCTCCCATCTTCAAACCCTCCTCTGCTCTGATTATTGACAGCTGGTCTTCACTCCCCGCCCTCGACTGACGCCCAACAAGATGCGGTCGCCGCCTCGGCGTTCACAGCGGCGGATTCTGAACGCCGAACCCAAGGTGGGGTCTCGCTGACTATTTCCCACTCACCCTTTCGCTCTCTCTCTCTCTCCCTCCCTCTCTCCTGCACCGCAACCTTCCCCTCTCTCCCTCCCAGCACCACCTCCCTCCCTCACCTCTCTCGACGACCACCGTCGGCTTCCCCTCCGCTAACCGCCCGCCCGCCTACTCCGTCCTCGCCCTCTCCCTCTCCTCAACACCAGCACCATCAATGACCTCGCAGCAGCAGCAACAACAACAACAACACCCAAACCCCTGGGCCGAACCCCTCCCGCTCCCACTGGAGGAGATGTCACTCTTCCTGGTTATTGCGCCCGACCTGCCGGATTCGCGGAGGTGAGTTGTTATGCTCGGGGAGGTGGGGGAGCTGAGGGAGATGGGAGCGAGCGAGCGAGAAGGGGAGAGCAGCGGCTGATTGTGGTGTTGGTATTTTTGCAGGTTGAGCCTTAGGGAAACGCATTTGTTGCAATCGGCGGTGGGGAGGGAGTTGGGATGGAACGGTACGTCTTTGGTGCTCTGTCTCTCCTCCTCTGCTGCTCCGCTACAGGACTCCCTCTTACTCGCCCTTGGTAACACACACAAGTGAACGGCGGTCCAACCTTCTCTGCTCAAGACCCTGAAAAGATGGACGGCTCGTGGTTACTACTTCGAGGTCTCTCGGCCGAAGAAGTGATGGGGAGGGTGTTGAGGGATATTTATGCTGTGGAGGGAGCGTGGGATGTTGAGAATATTGAGGTTAAGAAGGTGGGAGCTAAAGTGTAGTCGCTGTAGGGCGATGGGAGGGAGATGGGATGGGACGCCGTGACGTGAACGTCGAGGGAGGGCGAGGGTGGTGTGAGCTGAGGAGGGAGGAGGGGGAGTGAGGACATGGCAGAGCAGGGGGAGATAGATGTTAGTATTGCGAATTTATTGAGCTACAGAGTCAAGCGTGGGTGTGCGGCGATCAAGCTACATCTGAGATCTTGCGGTGCGGCCTTTCGCTTCGCTGAGCCTCGGTCCAAGTTTTGAGATCGCATCGCATCTCATCTGTTGGAACCGCGCGAGTTTGAAGGGTCTGCTTCCTACGTTTCATCTCTTCTTCTGCTCGCTCCATCTACCTCAACAGCTGCTGCTCCCTCCCTTCAGCTCACGGCTCAGCGCTCCCCTCGACGTCGCCTCCGACTGACCGAGGGGGGTCGGTCGGCGTGGCCGTCTAGAGGGAGTGGAATCCTCATAAGGCATCGTTGATCTCGTCTTTCTCTTTCCCTTTCTCCTTCTCTTGCTTCTGCTTCACTCGTAGGATGAGGCTTCCCCACCGACCCCCCCTCTTTCGCAGCTCTCGAGCAAGGACGAGTCAAGAGGGCTTTCGCACACGATCAAGAAGGAGCGCTTCTCCACAGGGTTGAGCTCTTACCTTCTCCCCCTTCCCTTCCCTTCTTCCTTGGTTGCAGATCGACTTGATCTTGTAGGTGAGTACACAGCTCGTCCCATCCCAAGATTCATCCCATCCCCAACCCAACACTTTGGCTGTTCGGGGTGGACCTTCGCGAAGGCGAAGTCAAGTCCATCCATCCTCCGCTCTCCGCTCTCTCCTTCTCCTTCATCCTCTCTCCCATCTCTCTCTCGCTTCTCTCTCTTAGAGCGCTACAGTCTCGTACGACTACAGCTTAACCCAGTAACAGCCCATACTAACCTACATCTCTCTCCCTCTCTCTCTCTCTCGTCCGCTTCTCCCGTGCTTCTCCGAACCCTCCACTCTCCGACCTCTCCCTATACCCCGGTGGCCCTTCCACTTGATTTTCCTCTCTCTCCCAACTCACACCACAGCAACACCACAACTTGTAGCCCAACATTCTCTCTCTCCACCGCTCCCTTCGTAACGCCCTCAACTCCCCTACCACTCTCATTCGCAACATGTCGACCAACTCGAACGGAATCGCTCAGCAGACCAAATTCGCCCCTTCAGTTGGATTGCCAGGAGGGACTGAACCTACTCTAGTCGGTTCAAAGGAAGTTCTCGTCGGTCGTGCTCTCGCTCGTCTCAGGTCAGTCCTTGAAACGCTTCCCTACAGCTGCTTTCTCGCTCGACGCTCGACAAGGCGCGATCGGAGGTTGGGGCTTGGGGGCGGAGGACGCACCGACTCGCGTGACCTTGGGGCTCGGATCACAGCTGACATTTTACTCCTACGTCTCGTTGGGGGTGGTTATTCAACTACAGGAGCATTCCCGGCGATTTGGAAAAGTACACTTTCCTCGCTTCCCTTAAATCGAGGAATGAGAACATCTTCTACTCGCTCGTTGGTTCTCACATGAAGGAGTGCACTGTGAGTTTTAATCCTACAGCACGCACCCGTCTAGTTCTAACTACTAACCTTCGCTGTTGGACTACAGCCCCTCATCTACACTCCCGTCATCGGTTTGCTCCTTCGCTCCCCCGCGGTCGTCTAAACGCCGGCTAATCCACTCCCTCCCCATCACAGGACTCGCCTGCCAAAACTGGTCCCTCATCCACCCTCCTCCCTCAACCTACCAAACCCCCGCCTCAGCTCTCTACCTCTCCATCAACGACCTTCCCAACATTGGACAAATCCTCGCTGATTTGAAGACTAGGGTCCCAAAGGATGAGATGGAGATTTCCGTCGTTACCGATGGTTCCAGGGTGCTTGGTCTTGGTGATCTTGGTGTGGGAGGAATGGGAATTTCAATGGGAAAGCTTTCGCTTTATGTTGCTGCTGGTGGTGTTAACCCTAAGGCTGTGAGTCCTTTGAATGCTCGTCTCGGCGTTCGATCCATTCCTCCGACCGCGCTGACCCTCCGACCGACGGCTTCAAACAGACCCTCCCCATCGTCCTCGACTTTGGAACCGACAATGAGAAGCTCCTGGCCGACCCTCTTTATGTTGGACTTCGTCAACGTCGCTTGCCGGACGCCGAGTGCGAGGTGAGCTTTCTTGCTCGTCGAGCGTTTTCTCGGCCGAGCTTTTTTTAACTAATCGCTTCTCTTTCGCTTCATAGGCCTTCGTCGACGTTTTCATGGCCGAGATGCACAAGACTTTCCCCAACATGGTTTGTCCTCATCTCGCTCTCATCTCCCCCTCGGCGCTGACCTCCCTCGCTTCTCACAGATCATCCAATTCGAAGACTTCCACACCACTCTCGCCTTCCCCCTCCTCTTCAACAACAGGGAGAAATACCCCTGCTTCAACGACGATATTCAAGGAACTGGCGCCGTTGTCCTCGCTGGAGCTATTAGGGCTTTCGCTCTCTCCGAGATCCCACTCAAGGATCAGAGGATCCTCTTCTTTGGTGCCGGGTCGAGCGGAGTTGGTGTTGCCGAGACTATTTGCAAGTACTTTGAGAAGCAGGGGATGACGGAGGAGGAGGCGAAAGCTAAGTTCTGGTTGGTGGATTCGAGGGTGAGCTTTCTCTCTCTCTTTCCGGCGTTCGTTCTCTCGGCGTTTGGTGCTGACTCCTCCTTCCCTTCTCGATGACAATAGGGACTCGTCGCCCACAACCGCGGCGACACTCTTCCCGAGCACAAGCGCTACCTCGCCCGATCCGAATCCGACGCTCCCAAACTAAAGACCCTCTCGGAAGTAGTCGAGCACGTCAAGCCTACCGCTCTTCTCGGATTGTCCACCGTCGGAGGAACCTTCACCAAAGAGATTCTTCAATACATGGGCAAGATTAATAAGAAGCCTATCGTCTTTGCTCTTTCCAATCCTGTTAAACAGGCAGAGTGCACTTTTGAGCAGGCGGTTGAGGGAACGGAGGGAAGGGTTATGTATGCTAGTGGTTCGCCATTCGATCCCGTCCAGTTTGAGGGTCAGAAGTATGAGCCTGGGCAGGGGAACAACATGGTACGTTTTGGCCATTTCCTTTCTCGAGTCGTCGAACGAACGAACGCCGAACTGACCTCTTCGTTTCGTCCAATAGTACATCTTCCCCGGACTCGGACTCGGCGCCATTCTCGCCAAAGTCAAGAGCGTGCGTTCCTCTTCTTCCCTCTCCTCCCTCTCCTTCCTCGCTG
>JACWFO010000262.1:11687-25064 GCA_019775505.1 Leucosporidium yakuticum
CCCCCCCCCCCCCCCCCCCCCCCCCTCGCCGTCCCCCTCGTCGACAGATCCCCGAGGACCTGGTGCACGCCTCGGCTCAAGCTCTCGCCGACTCGCTCACCGTAGAGGAGAAGGAGAGGAACTTGCTCTACCCTGACGTGGAGCGCGTACGTCTTTTCCTTACTCCCCCTCTCCCACATCCTCGCTGACCTCCTCCCCTCCCCCCTCCCCCCTCCTAGATCCGCGAGGTCTCAATGACCATCGCCGTGGGAGTGATTCGCGCGGCTCAAAAGCTCAATGTCGATCGTAATGAGGAGTTGAGGGGAATGAACGACGCTCAGTTGTTGGCGTTTGTGCAGAATCAGATGTATCACCCGCTTTTGGCTTTGTAAGCGAGGGAGCTCGGCGCGGGGGATGAGGGTGAGGGATGGGGAGAGAGATGAGGCTTGAGTGGTAGCAGTGCATTAGCTTTTGCTTTTTACCTTTTTCTTCTGTGCAAAAACCCCAAAACGGCATCAGTTCAGAGGCCATTCCACTACACCTTTTGACCGATTTGAGAGCGACGAGCGAAGTCAAGTCCGAGCTTGGGTTGCTCTCCTGCCTTTCACTTGACTTTGGTTTCTCGGCTCGAAGGACGTTGCAAGACTACAGGAGTGCGTGCACGCCTTTTGCTCTAGTACACCACACCAACGCCCTCACCTCGCTTACTCCACCCGGCTCGCTAGTCCCGTCTCGTCTCCCGCTCCCTTCCTCCCTCCCTGCGCCATGTCAACCGCGCCCACTCCCGTCCCGCGTCCAGAAGGGAACTACAATCCCCTCCCACCCTCCCCCGCCGACTTGGAAGCAAGGAAGGAGCAACTGAACCGCGTCATCCTCTCACTCGGCACTTCGCTCTCACCCTCCTCCGCTCTCTGCCTACGCAACCTCCTCTCCTTCCAAGCCGATCCAGCTTCCATCTCGTGCGTCTGCTTCTGCTGCTTTGCCCCTCCCTCCCACGCGCACTGAGCTGACGAGCCGAGAGCGCAGGTTCCCCAAAGCCAAACTAGCAGGCGTACTCGTCCTACTACACGTTGACGAACAGGGAGAATTGGGAGTTACGTTGACGACGAGGAGTTTGAGGTTGAGGAGTCATCCGGGAGAGACGGCGCTGCCGGGGGGGAGGTACGAGGTGGGTGATGAGGGGGTGGAGGGGACGGCGGTGAGTTGAGTTTAGTCGTTCTGAGGGGGGGTTTGGAGGGTGGTGGAGGGCGGGATGCGCTGTTACTACTGACCGAGCTGTCGAGCTGCAGACGCCACGCCGACCGAAGCTGACCCCCCTCCCCCTCCCTCCCTTCTCCCACAGCTCCGAGAAGCCAACGAAGAAATCTCTCTCCCCCTACAACCCACCTCCTCACTACTACACCTAACCACCCTCCCAGCATTCACTTCGCGCACCCTCCTCATCGTCATTCCCTCCGTCTACCTCCTCACCACTCACCCCGCTTCCACGGTGCTAGAAAATCTCGTACCAAACCCAGAGGAGGTGGATGCTATCTTTCAGGTGAAGTTGAGGGAGATGCTCGGTCTACCGCCTGTCGTCAACCCCGACGAGAGCGCCGAGGAGGCTTCGGCGTTGAGGCGGTCGACTCGGTCGAACACCCAGCCCGCTCCTCCACCACCTTCAAGTCTACTCCAGCACTCTTACTCCGACCACATCTGGCTCCGCTCCACTCTCTACCGTCTCCACCTCTTCTCCTCCCCGTCCCTCCCCTCGCCCATCTCCGGCCTCACAGCCGACATACTCATCACCGTAGCCCTCCTAGGTTATCACGGCTTCACTGAATCTGAGGAGACGGGGAGGGTGAGGGAGAAGGAGGTGGGAGTGTTGGGGTTTGAGAGATGGGCTGAGGGGCAGTTGAGTTGGAGGGAGATTGTAGAGGAGGCTTTGAGGTTGAAGGGGTTCAAAGGGTTGGTGGGGGTCGTTAGAACGGATCGGTAGAGCGTTGAGTGGTTGGTACAGCGGTAGATGGGATCGTCGTGCGGTAGGAAGGCGCCGAAAGGGCGCTTCGGCGAAAGAGCCTTCGACTTTCGCAAACGCTCGTTTTTCCTTCAGCGAGCATTCGTTCGATATCTTTAAGGGCTCTTCGCGTTCTGACAGCACTCCATCAACCTACAAAACCCCATCGCGAACCTGTGCCCTCGCTCGAACCCTCCCGACCTGCTCGCCCTTTCTCGAAGCCTGCGCGCGCATGCACTGGACCCGCCCTTTCTCGCTCGCTCCTTTCCCTCTTTCCCCCATCTTGGCTCGTCTCTCATCTCTCGACCTCGCTCGCCGCTGCTGCTCGTCGATGGAAGGTGGTAGCTCTTGCTCGAAAGGACGTTTCTGGTTCAAGTGTGGACTGCTTGAAGGAGAGGTTGCGAAGCGAAGTTGCAAAGCGCGCCGAGCAGCACTCATCGCCGAAGGAGTCGGTTTACTGTACGGGAGGGCCAAACACCTCCCTCCTGACTCGTATCTCACTGTGACAGTACTACAAATGAGAGCAGCGGCTTCTTTAAGAGCTGTCCAAGCCCCCCTAGCGAGCTCGACTTGGCCTCAGCGCCGCCTCGACCTCTCTTGGCCTCCGACGTTTACCTCGCCTCTGCTTTCGACTCCCTTTCGTCGGTGGTACAGCTCAGGATGGGGTCGTGTATCTCTTGCTTGAAGAAGGTGACCATCGCTCTTCGCTCTCACCCCTCGAAGCTGCTCGCTGACCAGCCTCACTCAACTTAGACCTCGCCGCCGCCTCGAGCTGCTGCCTCTGAAGCTTTTCCGGTTGTCGCAAGCGTCGTAGTACTGCCTGGTGAGTCACTCACTGCTTGTGTTGCTCTTCCCATCCAGCGTTGAGCTCATCCTGCTGGCTCCTAGAACGCACCTCGCCTCTGCTCACTGCTGCTTCGACGTCGACGCCGTCTACTGCTAGCGCTGAAGCTTCGAAGGAGGCTAAGGACGTCGTGGAAGCTCCGAGTAAGTCTTCTGCTGCTCTCAACTCTCTTCCTGGGCGGCGCTCATCGAGCTCGTCTCGACCACAGAGCGCGCCTTGCCTCAGCTGCCTCCCGAGATCTGGCGACAAGTCCTCAGCTTCTACCGACTACCCTTCGCAACGCTACTTACGCTACAGGACCCCGCTCTCGAGACTAGCCCCCACTACAGCGATCTCGTCCGCTTCGCCCTCGTCAACTCGACCTTCGCTGAGCTCGTCAAGCCCGTTCTCTACGAGCGCTTGCACTACCTCGAGCTCAAGTCCGAGACGAACTGGCAGCCAAGGTTCGCCGGTATCCCTCCACCTCTCATCACCACCAAGACCAAGGGCAAACCGACGCCCTTCTTGCGAGACTTGACCGTCGTCGGAGCTCGTCAAGGCGGAGTCGAAACCGAGGTACTTCAGAACGAGATCATCCCCAACTGCTACTCGAATCTCACCCATTTGAAGCTGTGCGGAGTGACGAAGCTCGAGTGGAGCGCCTTCTCCTTCCCCAGTGAGTTCTCTCCCTCTCTTCGCCGAAGGCTCGTTCGCTGACCCTCTCATGCTGAGCAGACCTCCAGTCTCTCACTCTAATGGACACCGCTCACGGTGTCTGCACGCTCATAGGAGGCGCTCCCCGTCTTCGTCATCTCGGCGTCCTCCATGGCGGTGGTCTACCCGGCTCGACGCCGCCGCTTCACGAGCTCTGCCCTTCCCTCGTCTCCCTCGCCATCGGGTTCGAACCTATCTATGCCACTGAAGACCAGGAAACCGGATCTTCTCTTCAAAGACTGCAGGGCGCCGCCTATATCGAAGCTACCGACCGCCTCTTTGGCTCCCTTTGCTCGACGCTTCGCCACCTCGCCCTCGACGGTCACGCTGGGAACCTCGCAGCGTGGGAGCCTCTCCTGCAGAAGTGCGGACTACTCCGTTTCCTTCGCATCTATAACATTGGAGAGCAGTCCCTCCCCATAATTCGCCGCCTCGACCTCCCCTCCATCTCACTCCTCCATCTCGACGTCTTGAATCCTCGACACATGCCTGGCGAAGATCAAGACGGATATCGCGTAGCGGATGTAGTCGAGTCGTGCTTCGAGCTCCTGTCGGAAGCCATCCAAGGTGGACGTTTCGCCAACCTCAAGACCTACGTCGGCGGCATCACCAACGATTTCAACTACCCTCAACGCCGCACTAACATGACCTTCGCAAGGTAGTAGTTCGTCCCAACGAGCGCGTCGCTATCGGCTATGGATCTGGTCATCGAGACCTCGACGCTTTCACGAGGAGGGATGAATGGGATCCGCTCGGCGTTGAGAGTCAGTTCAAGCTCTTGGGTTTGTGATGGCGAAGAGGGGAGCGTGTAGCTTAGGCTAGCATAGCATAAACCTTCAATTCTTCCTTTCTTTCTGTTACGATGTGCTTCACTTCATCTCTGGTGAGAGCGAGAGACCGCGAAAGTAGCGAGCCCAAGAATCACCGAGCTGCCTCGTCTTCGCTCGAGGAAGGGATTGGCCGAGGGTTAGGTTCGTAGTGTGATAGAGTAGCCTTGATTGACTTGTACAAGCTCAGCGAGCTACAGAACAACTACACCCAAGTTCGACTCTCCCTTGCGAAGGGGGTCGAGCGAAGTCCTCGGATCGCTCCCTTCCTTCCTCCCACTCGCTCGCTCGTTCAATCGCTCGCTCGCTGGACTCGACTGCTTCTCGCGACAACTCAGGAAAGCAACATGCAATCAACTTATCTCTCTTCTCGCTTCTGCTTGTACTGCAAAGCTCGAGGTGAGTGGCTGCGCTGCTCGTTTCTCGACTTCGACGCCAGCTGACCGCCTTTTTCGTTCATCACAGAGGCGCCTGAGGGATCCGCTAAGAAGCTGCTTGGCTGTGGAAGGTGCAAGAGCGCTCTGTACTGCTCGGTCGACTGCCGTGAGTCGCTGTAGCAGCTTCGACGAAGGCGGGCGCTGATCTCGATGTCGCCTGGGGCAGAGAAGAAGCACTGGAGCTGGCACAAGAACTACTGCAACATCAACAACGAATCTCAGAGTGATCTTTCAAGCAAGTTCGGCACTTCGAGGAAGAAGGTCAACCTCTTTGCCGACGTGCAGCCTTTCGTTGAGGCAGTTCAGAGTGAGCTTCTCTCGCTCTCCCTCACACGCTCGTTCCGGCCGAGCTGACCCTGCCCGCCTGAAGCGGACATCGGAATCTTCATGCACTCGATCCTCAAGCCCTTCACCGACGAAATCCTCCACAACTCGCACCTCGTCTACCTCTGCTTCGTCTCCACTCCCTCGGCCGACCCTCGTCGTAGCTTCAGGCTCATGTCGGGCGAGCTCGTACCTTTCAAGGACCTCATCCGCTTCCTCTCGTCGGAGAGCAACCTCGACCCCGTTGATTTTTCGCTCAAGACGTCTCGCCGGCGGAACTCGATGCTCGAGTTGGATCGCCGACGCCGCCTGGGGCGCAACGCGTCGCGTTGATGTGGAAATTGGCAGCCTTCAATAGCATTGATTCACCTCATATCATGAACATCACTCCCGTCGACCTCTTCCCTCTTTTAGTCGGTGTCGCTCCCCTCGGCGCTGGAGGCGAGGATTGGGTGCTCCAGCTCAAGAAGATTCTCGCCGGCCCTCCCCTCGCTAAAAGAAGCTCAATTGGGGGCGTGTGGGTTGAAATTGCCGTGGATTCTCCTCGCTAAGTAGCTTCGAGGGTGAGTTCGGCCGGGCTTTCTTTCAGCGAGCCGAGCTGAGCTTGCACTCGTCCTCCCTCACTAACGTCTTACCCCAGCAGGCTGGGATCGTACAAAGACCTCAGTCGAATGAGGATGGAATGGAGCGACTTGGCTTACAAGCCGGACGAAAGACCTTAGCTTGCGCAAGCAGTGAGAGCGAAGCCGAACAACCGCGCCGAGAAGGCGAGAACAGCTCGCTACACTCTCGGGCAACTGAGCATCAGACGGAAGTAGTTTCACCTTGAATTCTGAGGTTCCCTATGTCTGCAGCACCTGATCCTCGTAGATCTCAGCCAGTGTGGAGACTCGAAAGCTGCGCCGAGTGCGAAAGCTGGAGCGCGCGTGGAGGGTCAGCGGTGACAAAGGGGGAGAGGGAGCTCAAAGAGTCATCGTACCCCAGGTCCGTCATTCTTGGTTGATCAAGGAGCGTAGAAAGCGCCTTGGGAGCCGTCGTTACGACCGTCCTCGGCGCTCGGCTCAATCCTGCTCGTCGTCGAGGAAGCCCAGCAGCACGCTCATGACCCGCTCCTGCTTCTTGAGCGCCGACTCGTTTCTTGTACGGTAGAATGTCGGTACTCCCAGCTGCAGAGGGGTAGAAGAAGCGAAGGAAGGGAGAGCCGAGGGAGGGTCAGCTTCGGCGAAGAGGCAACGAAGCGCGAGAAGAGTAGCAACTCACCTCCTGTAGCTTGACCTGCTGATCTCCTTGGAGCTTCTTCCACCTCGCGAGCGCTTCTCGATCCCACAGCCTCAGCTTCGAGGAGACGGCCGGCGCGCTGCTCACAACACCAGATGGGTCAGCTCTTGCAGCACTACAACGCACCGTAGCGAAGCATTCACCTCAATCCCTTCCTCTTGCATTCCTGCTCGACCTTTGCTCGCTCATCCCTCAGCTTCACCTCCTCGTCGTCCTGCCGTTCTCTCAAGCGGACCACGCTGGCGAGGAAATGCGAATCCAGAGCGAGCGATTGAAGGATAGGGATCGACTCGGGGAAGGAGAGGGTAGTCAGATCCCTCGTGCGAGATGTTGGTGCAGCGGGATTGAGCGACGAGAGGAGAGCGTCGAGTTGCGCTTGAGAGGGAGCGGGCTGTAGCTGAGTTGGAGGAGCGGGAGCGGGTGCAGGAGCAGAAGGAGTATCCTGCGATTGGCGCAGTTGAGCCAGTAGAGCGTCCAAGTCCGAGTTTTGCTGTTGAGCGGCAACGGCGAGCGGGTGAGCTGAGGCGGGAGGAGCGCTGAGCTGTAGCGAGAGCTTACCATGGTGTAGATGGGGCTTTGTCGGTTATTGAGTCGATTTGGTCCTGCTAGCGAGTGTCGAGGTGTAGACGAGGTGAAAAGTAGGAGAGCAAGAGGAGCAAGCGAGCGAGCGCCGAGCTGGAGTCGGCTCGAGGGGAAGCACTTGAATCTTGGATGATGGACAATGGTTCGCCCGGGCGTGCTGAAGGATTGTATTTCTTTTTCAATCTTCTTGGCGAGTCCAGTAAGCCGGAAAGGAAGTAGAGATCGTCCGCTCTTCCCCTTTGCTCGGCGCCGAACTCTATTGAAGCGGTTGCCGGCTGCTCGGAAGGGTTGGGTGAAGCTACAGGTCGCGCTAAAGAAAATTACACACGCAGCCATTCACACAATCAACCCTCCAATCTACCGATTGGCTTCCACTGAGAGCGAAGCGCCGAGGTCCGAGTCGGAATTCTCGGCGTGCGCCGTTTCGGTGATACTGGCTTCTGCACGAGAGTAGAGAAGATGTTAGTCGCTGAAAGAGCTCTCAAGACCCTTCCCAGGCTTCTGCACTCCATCAACCTGCCGCGCTCTGACCCTCTCCGCCGCTCGCTCTCTTCGGACTCGCTCCTCTGGTCTCTTGCCTTCCTCCCGCTCACTCGTCTCGCTGTTCGACTCGTTTGCGCGCTCTCTCGGACAACGATGGACATGGAAACAGACCTCGCTCGCTGCTGCTTGAACTGCCATGCTACTGGTGAGCCCTGTTCGGCTGCAGAAGGTGGAGAAGAGGGGAAAGCGAGCAAGCTGACGCGACTCGTTTCGAGCAGCTGCTGCTGGGGGAGCGTCGTTGAAAGCTTGCGGAGGCTGTAGGAAGCGAGGTACTGCTCTACCGACTGTCGTGAGTTCTGTACGAGAGCTATAAGGGTGGAAGGGCGAGCTAACCCGACTCGCCCCTTCGCAGAGAAGAAGGATCGCTTCCAGCACAAGCTCTTCTGCGAAGCTATCGGGACCGGCTTGGGAGCTGACGTTCCCACGAGCGAGGAGGAATACCGTGAACGCTTCCTCAATTCCGCGTTCGGTGAGGAGGCGACGATGAGGAGCCCACTGTTCTTTCGACCAAGCTAATTCCGCCGCTTCGCAACAGGTTGCTTGACCAAGGCAGCTCTTTCAGCCCTCAAGAAGCATACGACGAGCCCCCTGACCGGCACGCATGTCCTGGTCGTCGCCTTCGAGCCGAACGAAGGATGGACCGAGGGCGACGATATTCGCCGTCGCTTCGTCGTAAAGTCGGGCGGCGCTCTTCCCGAAGCCTACGTCCAACAGCATCTTCGTTGGGCTGGAGACGGCGAACCCGTAAACGTCGACGAGCCTACCATCCCCTACACACGCCGACGGGCAGAAAAGCGGCGTCTCGCTCACGAGGCGAACGGCTGTGCCATGGAAATTTGGGCTCGCCTACTACTCGTCAAGTACCCTCGCCCCGGATACACTCAATGGGACCTCTACAGCAAGGGCGCTTTCCTTCCTGCCGGCGCTTTGGACATCCCTTACGACGAGAACTGGCTCGCAAGCCTCGCTTCAGACTTGCCGATGGGAGGATCACCTTCGGTACCCCTCGCTCCGACGAACGTGCATCACACTTTGCTTGGGAAAGACGTAGGAGAGCTTGAGAAACGCTCCCCCGTGTCTTAGCTTTCGTCTGTGAGTCGGCGGTTCGCTCCCAGTCCCATCGTCCTTCGCCGAGCTGACCGGCTCTTCGACAGGGAGGGAATGCTGTACGCCAAGAGCAATGAACGATGGATAGGATTGTGTCTTGCAACAAGTGATAGATTCAAAAGATACTCGCTAACCTTCCACCACCACCGAGAGCGGATTCCTCAGCCTCGTCTCGAGTCCAGTGCCGAGGTCGACGAGGCGCAACTCTTCGAGAGTATGAGCGCCGGGGCGAATGGCGAGGAAGCGAAGGCGAACCGAGGCGCAAGTGTTGGGCGCGAGCGGGCTATCAAGTCGACGAGAGGTCAGCGAAAAAGCCCGGCGGCGGAAAGAAGCGACAAGAACTCACCCGATCCGCACATCATTCTCCAACGCCACAATCTTAGCCACCCTATCCTCCCTCCTCTTTCCCTCAGCCGTCAATCCCGCACCAATCCCTCTCGCCGCGATCCCCAAATCGCCCTTCGCGGGAACATCGACGCCCTCTCCCAACCTCTTTACCGGCACTCCCACTGTAAACCTCTTGACCTCATCTCCACGATTGACAATAAATACCTCGACGAGGAAGACGTCTAGCAGCCCGATTCTCGGCGCTCGAGGTGGAGGAGCCTTGGCTTTCGGCGCAGGGGCGGGAGAAGGGTAGATGGAAGACGAACGACGGCGTTCAGTGATGAAAGGTGGAGGAGTAGGAGCGGCGGAGAGGTCGTTGGAGGATGGATCGGGGCTTCGTGAAGGGTCGGGAGAGGAAGAGGGCGAGGGGAATTGGAAAGTCGCATGAGGGGAGAGTCGACCGGCGTGGAGGTCGACTTCGGGCGAGGAGAGCGAGTCGCTGCCGGGTGTGAGGGAGGTGTTGGGCGGTGGACGTTGGCTCTTGACCTTGCGAAGAGGGATGAGGGAGATGGAGACGACGATGCTGCCGGTGGCTGAGCGAGTCTCGATTGCCCCTGCTCGACCGCCGATGATTTTATCCAAGTCGGCGTCGGTAGGCACTCCTGCTCCCGCGCCGTCGAATCCCAGCCCGACCGAATTGCTCGGCGAGACGTTCCAATCCCTTCCTCCTCCTCCAACGCCATGATCAAACCCAGGCGCCATCACTGCCGTATTCCAACTCTCCCTCCTCGGGTCGCTGTTCGAGACTCCATCAAATCGTCGACTGAGGGGATCAGCGTGAGGTAGCGAGTTGCGAGTCGATAGATGAGGAGGGTAGGCGGGGGTGGGAGGTAGGTTGGTGTGCGAAGGAGGGAGAGGGGAAGGGTTGGAGAGGGAGGAGAAGGATTGGTGCTGGCCCGGGGTGTTGTAAGGCGACTCGTTCCCTGCACCTGGCGGGAGGGAGAAGAAGCGACGAGGGGGACCAGTCGCGCCGGGCGTTTGGACGTCGAAGGGTGTAGGAGGCAGAGCGCGAGCATCTCCCGTAAGCCGAGGAGGAAGGGCGCCGAGTGTAAGATGAGGTCGCTCGTTGTCGCCTCGCTTGAAGCCTCGTTGAATGAGCACCGGCGACTTGCTCGCAAGCGAGGCGAGACTGGCCATCGTATGGCGCTTGCTGCCAGCTACAGCTTCGACTTGAGGCATGTCGGCTCGGGAGTTGCGTTTGCTGGCTGGCGAGGCGGGGAAGGGAGCGGAGGAGGTGGAAAGTCGAGCGAGGGCGGCGGAGGAGAGGGTCGATTGTGTGGTAGGTCGAACGGGAGCGGGAGGGTTGAAGGAGGCACGTTTCGGCGGTGAGCGTTGAGCGAAGGGAGAGATGTCGAGGGTGCAGTTCCAGCGCGAGGCGAAGGGGTCGGTCGGCGAGATGATGGTCGCTTCTCCTTCGATTGTCGGCGAGGTGGCAGCATCCTCGACGCTGTACCCGCTTGTCAAACTCCTTCCCTCGCTCCGACCGCTCTCTAACCCTCGTCCACCTCCGATGACCCTCACCGGCCGTCCCTTGACGACGATAGCGACTCCCCTCAACCAAGAGCTCTCCTTTGTCTGCTGAGCCCTCTCCCTCTCCCTCTGCTTCTCCGCCTCCTTCAACTTCCGCTCCTGAGTCGGTTCCTCACCAAACCTCGCCGTAAACCGCTGACTAGGGCTCGTGGCGACTCCAATCGGAACGGGTTCGAACGAAGGAGGTTGGCCGTTGAAGTCGAGGGAAGCGCCATGGTGTAGGGAAGCAAGTTGAGCGGCCTCGGAGGAGAAGGTAACGGCGTAGAGGAAGTTATGCTGCTCTTGAGCGCCGAGGAGGAGGGGGAAGGTCGACGAAGTCCTCTCGCCGAGGATCTCGCGAATCTCGACGTCGCCGACGTAGGAGGATGTAGAACCGTTCGTCATCTCGACCGAGACGGACTCGATCTCGAACGCGTCCTCCTTGTCTCCTACTGGGGTTGATTCGTCCGGCGAGGTCGATCCGCCCTCAACCTCAACGCACATGATCAACCCCTCGCCTCCGACCGCTCCTTCCATCCCGATCCCGCTTCCCAAATCCTCGCTGAAGCCTTTGCGGCGACCGAGACCCTCCACCGAGCAAGGTACGGTCCTCATCCGCACATTGAGAGCGCTCTTGACGTTGAGTACTCGACGAACTGCTCGGCGGATGGAAGGATGGAGAGGAGCGTCGGCGGCGACGGGTGGGAGCGAGCCGGGAGGGAGGGAGATGGAAGCGCGACTGGTGCGGCGGGGATGGGAGGGAGTTGAGTTGCTTGTTGTGGGGAGGGGAAGGCGAGAGGCCGGGAGGTGGAGAGGTTGAGCCGAGGGGAAGGCGCCCGAGAGGGAGGAGAGTAGGTTGACATCTGCGAGCGTTCAAGGGTGAGTGAACTGGTGGCGAAAGAAGAAAAGAGAGGCGAGAGCGGGCGTGAGATGCTCGACGTACCATCAAAACTCTCGACTAAATACTCCTCCTCCTCGGCCATCAACTCCTCGAGGGTCTTGCCACCACCGTTCACGCCGCTCGGGTTTCTCGAGTGACCAGTAGGAGTTCTTGCTCGTTCGAGAAGGTCGGTGAGACGAGGGTCGTCGCGAAGTGTGGCCGTGATGGTGAGGCAGAGCCGAGGCGAGACAAGGGGCGTTCGGACGAAGGCTGGAGGCGGGAGAAAGGCAAGGAGATCAGCAAGACGCGGTGATGAGCTCGGTTTGAGAGCCCAAGATAGCTCGAAAGCGAGAAGCGAAAGCCACACTCACCAACGTCCCCGCCAAACTCCCAAACGCCGATCCAATCCCCCTCGGCGCCTCCCTCCACCTGCTCACGACCAACCCAAACCCTCCCACCCTGCTTTCCCTTTCCCTTTTCCCTACTATCCGGTCCAGCTCCCGACCCAAAAACATAGCTCCACAAGCTCACTCCCTCCTTGGCGGAAGCGTATTGCGAGTCGTTGGCGCGAGTGGAGGGGAAGGGGGAAGGCGTGAGAGGGACCTTCGGACCGGCTCCTGCGATTGATGCTGAACCTGCTACGAGGTCTAGCGGTGGCAGACTGCCTCGTCTGGCGGGTAAGGTGGAGCTGCTCGAAGGAGGAGGCCCCCTTCCCAGCGCGCTGGTGGAAGAAATAGAGTTGCGCTTCTCCCTCAGAGCAGCGGCGGAGGGTGTCGATTGGAATCCTGTAGCTTGAGCCGGAGTAGGGGCGCCTTCGATGTAGCTGACGTCGGCGGAGAGGGAGAGGTGGGGTTGCGAGCCGTGTTGTGCTTGAAGGGAAGGGAGGAGGAAGGAAGCAGCTTGGGCGCGGTTTAACGATGGTGCAGGATGTGCTGAAGGGAGGCGGATGAGGAGGTAGAAGGGTAATGTCTCGTCTGTAGGGCGTGAGAAGGTGGTCAGCGCAACACGAGACAGCGTCGAGGGTCTCTGTAGCTCACCGTAATAAGCCTGCTCCCGTTCCTCCGCTCGAGCGATCGCTGATACCCAAGCATCCGTTTCCTGCTCCTGTAGCTCTACTTCGTCTGCCGAAAGACCCGAGTTGAGCAGCGAGGTTGAGGGAGGTGCCGTGTGTTGAGGTGGGGCTGGCGGGACGTGGAGGTGTAGTGTCGCGAGGTTGAACAGCGTGGCGGGATCGTACAGTCCTGCCATCTTCCTGTAGCTCAACAGCAGCCCGAGATCGTGTCGAAAGAGGGACGAGTGAATAGGGAGAGGGCAAGCCAGCGCGAGACGGCGACGGGCACTTTGGCGGAGTCTGCTCGTCGATGAGGGATGATCGTAAGAGCAGCAACAAGCTACAGAGCACTACACTACGCTTTTGCTTCGCTCGCGAGCTCTCCAATCTCAGGAAGCTCGGGGCAAGGGACTCGCGAGCGCCGAGAGCTGCTCGGCGCTGGTGCTCATGGCGTGTAGTGTTTGCAGACAGTTCAGCGAGCATGAAAAGGTACAATTGAGCGCTCAACTACCCACCTACAGTCCTACAGCTTGTCCACTGCTCCCCCTTTCCGACTTCCCTAAGTTCCCTTCGCGAAGCTCGACGCGCCTGACTCTCTTTCCCTTTCGCTCTTCCCCTCGATTCGCTGTACCTCATCAACTCGGCATGAACAAATCCTTCTTTGACGATGATGACGAGGACGACACTTTAGGCTCGCCCGGCCGTTCTTCACTACAGGCCGACTTCAACTCGAACCGCGCCGCCTCTCCTCGAGCGTACGGCGCTGGCCCATCCAAATCAGCTCGCGCTTCGTCAACTACAGGCGGGCGACAGTCTTCCTTCACTGGAGCGCAGGCCAACTCGTCAGTACGAGTGTACGAGAGCACACGAGGAGGCAGCCCGACCTTGGAGGACATCTTGGGCGAGGGGAGCAGCCACGATGGCGAGCGTAACGTGCAGA